>VZTD01000443.1:0-19806 GCA_013397725.1 Rhagologus leucostigma | reverse complement strand
TGTGTCCTTGAGAAGCTGCTTTGGAAAGTTCGTCTGGTTTTTTTTTCTCAAGCTCAGTTTAAAGGCACAGAAAAGGTACAATATTACTTTTTGGGCATAGAGCATGATAGGGGATACACATGATAGAGTCACCCCAAGACAATACTGCAGTTCCTTCAAGCTATACAAGCATTTAAGTATGCCAAAACAACCTACGTTGGTGATATTTGTTAGTTTATTCTTTCAGAGGTTGCAGATACCCTATCGAAATATCCCTTCTGAGACATAAGCTAGAATAGTTCCTTTACTTCAGAAAGACAATAGAAAAATGTCACCCAGGACATGCAGTGGAGAACTGGAAGAGGAAAGCTTACAATCAAAATCAATTTCTGCAATGAGTTCCCTGAACCTAAATTATAAGTGGAAATGATCTATATAAAGCACACTACAGATAAATCATCAGTTTCAGCATCATTCCCTGTATTTACATAATTTACTTTATAAGAATCAAAGGACAAATCATAGGTAAAAATTCCACAGTTACTCTTTTTTTACCACTAAGACCTGTGGAAAAATATAACCATTTACAAAAACCCGCACCAATCATCTTTTTGCCTTAAAGAACTGTTAGCCACAAAATACTTCTGGTAGTGCATTTCCCTTTCTATGTATCATAATATCAGGTATCAAAAGTAATCACATTATCCAGAGCTTCTAGCATATTTTGAAAAGTATCAGGTAATTCTTCAGGCATGAAGATCTGAATTGCAAGTAATGCACCCTAAAGTTCTAATTTCTTTTTCTTCTAAGTTTCTTATGTTAGTGCTTGAAGAAAGAGATAAAGTTTTCTGGTTTGAAGAAGTTGTCCACCTTATTTTGTTAATCTAGTAGGAAGTAGAGAGGAGGAAAGAAACCTTAATTATAGTTGTGTACTATTTTCCTTTCCAGTTCTCAAGTTGCTTGTGAAAAATCTATATTGTTTGGATTATGTGTGCCTGGGGAATTATGATAGCTTACAAAAATCCTGCTACTTCAACAAGATATCCTTAGAGTGAACACAAATAATTTTAAGGAAAGTTTTCAATGGCCTTCTTTAATGATAATACCAAGTGACGAAGGATAATTAAAATTTAAAAATGTAGGAAGTAGGTAGATTTATGCATGAGGGAAATTTTAAGGTTCAAGGCTACAATAGGACGTGGATGCTTACGTGCACAAGGGCAAAGAAATATATAACTGAACTTTAGAAAGTCTATATCAAATAGCATCTTACTCTATGAAATGGATTCCGTTTCTCTGGAGACTGCACATGTTCTAGATATACCCCTAAAATGGATTTTCACTGATGCAACAACTTAGGTTAGTTTGGATCAGTTAAAACAATTACAGGAGACATGTGGTAGGATATAGAAGAATAAAGGAAACAAGAAAGAAGGATGAAGAAACATTAATGCGTTTCTTTTGATGGTATATTCTTTATGGCCTGAAAGGTATATTTATAACATTGCCTTCAACATAGAGCTCTAATGTTCAGCAGCATTGCCATCACTAACTGCATTCCATATAAAAGTAACATTTCTGTCTGTTAGATTAAAATTGTATATTTTAATGTCTTCACAAAAAAGTGAGGTAGAACAAGAATGCCTTGAGGAGACAAGCTGTGCTTGCTCACGATTAGCAGCCCCTTCTTCTTGGAATAATTTGGTTTCAGGAATGAAATAAATTATTTGTGTCTTAATGACACTGAAGTAATTAAATGTCTATTTGTTTATCATTTATGTTTATTCTTAGATAATAGCTTACACTAGGTTTAAGTTTGCATCTTTTTTTCTATTTTAACAGTTTTTACCTCAAGGGAAGCAAGTTTAGGACAGTTTAGAAAAAAGAATATTTTAAAGTTAAATAATGTGTTTACTTACCTGCTATTCTTCTCATACATTTTTTGCTTGCCCACTGCAGAATACCAAAGTTGGTCCTTCCCAAAAACGGACATGTGAACAACTGCAATCATTAACTTTCACAAGATTCGTATACTCAGCTCAGTTTTATCCTCAGACATAAAGCTTTTCTTTAACAGGCTAATAAAACATAAATGTTAAAAATGAATGTATAAAAAAAGTGTGTTTTAACCACTAAACAAGCTGATTCTTATTGAACACAGGGAAATAACATTTTAGGAATCTGGAATCATATCTAGTGTTCTACGTGTGCTGTTCTTACCTCTATAGAATTGTGTTCCTCGAGTAAAGTTGTGTAATTATTTTTGATCCTACATATAGCTTCCTACCCAAGAATGTTCTCATGGTATCGTGATGTAAGTTTTCTAGGGACAACAGAAGACACAGTTTTTTACATGTGTTCTAATTTTAAACGTTCAAGAAGGTTTAATTCAACCGCAAAAAATATTTCCTATGATGGTAGCTATGCACAAACATTCTAATTCAGAGCTACAGAATAGAGGCAAGGTAACAAGACCACATGATGCTTGCTGACCTATACAGTTACTAATGCCTGGGTGTTTACTGACACTGATGCCTTTCCCTGGGCTTAGAATTAAAAGCCAAACACGGTTAGAGGGGAAAAAGGGTTTTACCTCGGTATTTATTTAAGGATCCTCTGGTGCACCACATCCAAGTAGAAAGCACCCCTGAATGCACACCCAAGATGCACACCCGAAAGACGCACACCAGGATGCCCACCCCAAAATGCACACACACGATAATTCGCGTATACAGTTATAGACCTTGCACATTAGCATATCTATCAAAGATTCCCCAATGAGAGGCTCAAGAGAAGACTGAGGAAGTTCCTGAGGAACCTTCCCCCTGGATGGGCCTATCTTGGTTTACAGAATGTGTTCTGGAAAGGACCTTGGTGTCTGGGGCTTTCTGACCCAACTTCGGGGTTTTCAAGATGTTTAGTCTCCTGGCTTAACGGAACTTTGGGTGTAAGCCAGTTATCAGACTTGGGGAATTACAAGTGTGTGGGCTAAAAGCACTAAGGATGCATGCAAAGCTGTATAAAAGGGTATGTGAAAGGGTATATGAGAGTGGTATATGAAAAAGCAAAAAATCATCATGGCATCAACACCACATAAAGTAAAAATTCTCTAATTACTGAAACTACTCACTAGCCACAATCCCACGTTACTTTCTCCATGACAGTTGATCTCATAAAAAAACCCAAAACCACACTGGATCATGTTTCCAAGCCAGATAAAACAAGAGGAGTGTAATTCTTCTCATCTGGACTCCTATCATGTAGTTGTCTCAACATCATCAAATAGAAACAATGTTCATAGGTAACAAAATAGATATATCTGAACATTAATCATCTCAATCCAATTCAGCTGTCTAAAGTCAAATGCATCGCAACAAAAAAGTTCCCATGGAAACCTGGTTATACTGTAACTATTAAAGGAGTTTCAACAGTTAGCTCAAATGCAAATTTTTACACTGCTGATACAGCTGCCAACAAGCAAGATTAGAGGATCTCCTCTCAGAATTATCTCAATATTTCAATAAAGAGTGGAAAACTACACTAATGTGTCCTTTTGTGATACTGTGAAAAAAAATTAAATCATAAAGATCAAGCAGGAATCTTTATGTTGTTTTTCCAATTAGTAGTTTAATAATGAGTGCTCACTTAGGACAGAGAAAAAAATGCAGAATTGCAGGACTGTCATCTCTCAGATAAACACAATCACTCTTCAGAGTCAGAATTTCCTTTCTGGTGCATAGAGCAATTTCCTGGGAAGAAGGCACTACAAATTTCTTTAGACTGCAGTTTGGAGCTGAGAAGCTTAAATGCCACTAAAATCTTCTAATTGATTTAGACCCAAGGAAACAGTGCACTGCTGACAAGGCAAGCAGGGTGCTTTGATGGGAAAAGCAATACATATCTTCTTGTCAGTCTGGAATATTGTGGGCAGATGGGAGCTCGCTCTGCATCAACTAAAAGCCAGGCAGAAGCCAGAATTTATTAGTTTGTATGAAGTGATAAACTGCTTTCAGCTGTCTCTGAATGTTTAGAGAGACAGCTTTATATACACTCCTTGTTGTCCCACTATAACTGTCATGCAATACCCATGCTTGCTCACAGTTGAGACTACACATCTGTGTTCACCCAACATTAAAACCAATCCATATAGAAAGGGTTTATGGTTGACTCTTCACTTCTGCATATCTGAGCTGATCAACAGTTACAGAAATTAAGCTTCTGGGACCGGAAAATGTACTTATGGATATTTGCTTTGTGAGAAAACTCTGGGTACCCTTTACAGAAACAAACAAACAAACAAACAAACAAACAAAAAAACAAAAAGAAGAAAAAGGAAAAGCAGGGAGGAAAATCATCAAAATCAGCTTTATAAAACAACAGTTCTTCCTTGTTTCTCTGGTTTTAGTAAGTTATCCCTGCACCAGGGATTTTTTTCTCTCTCCATGCAAGCACATCTTGTCTCTGCTGCTGACATCTATTCTAACAAGAGGTTGATCATCAATAGTTAATTCCTAGCATACAAACATATAATAAATATGATGCAAGGAGTAAGAACAGATTCTGTTTTTCTGTGTTGATTTCTACAGGATAGATGTTACTAAGTTACTCTTTCGAGGATGTTTCTTTATTCCAGATGCTGGGATAGGGTTGCTACTATATTTGCATTAACAAATGCAAACTGTGTTCTTACTCATCCTTTCTCAGAAATTACAAACTGCAGCAGAATCACTGACAAAAGAAACTAATAATAAATACCTGAAGTCTTTCTGTAATTGCAATCATAAATGAGGCCAATAGCGGGACAGGAAGTCACTTAACACCATAATTAAAATGTTCTTGTAGACTGGACCCACAATTTGAAGTCATTATTCTCTACAGATGATCTAAGATGCAATCATAACAAGAAAGAAATAAGAATTAGAATGTGAAGTGACTGCAGCTCTATTCTAGCAGAAGACCATGAGAGCTTCCATACAACTGTATGAACATTTTACAAATGTTATTGCAGAGTAAAAATAAAAGATGTTTAGGGGAAAAAAAAAACAAAACCAAAGGAAGTAGAGTTATAGAATCATAGAATGGTTTGGATTGGAAGGGACTAAATGCTTCCTCTGAATGCTGACAGGCTTCTTGACGCCATGACCAGGGAAACTTGTTCCACTGCTTGAACAACCTCTTGAGTGAAGAACATTTTCCTACCGTCCAACCTGAACTTCTGACATGGCTTTAAGCCATCACATTGTGTCCTATCACCAGACACAAAAGAGAAATCATTACCTCTGTCTCCACTTTCTCTCATGAGGTATTTCTAGATAGTCATGAGGTCACCCCTCAGTCTCCTGTTCTCTAAGGTTAATTAGACCCGTATCCTCTGCTGCTCCTCATGTCATGCTCTCTAGAACCTTCACCAGCTTTATTGGCCTCTTTTGAACACATTCTAATATATTTTTATCCTTCCTATCTTGCAGAGCCCAAAACTGCACAGAGTACTTGACATAAGGCCACATTAATGCTGAGTAAATTCAGCTTTCTCATGTTTGAAATTATTCAGTTTTTCTTAAAAGCTTTGATACTTTCGGTAATTGATCTCCTCAAAAGTATTTTGGCTTTTAAATGTGGTTTTTCATATTTAACTTATTAGTTTAAAATTACCTTTTCTTCTTATTTTTCTTTTCCAATGACATTATTGACTTAAAATAGTGAATATACTCGAAAATTTTGTAAACCCACATTTTGTTTTCTCCCCTGTCGTGGTATAGCATAGTTTTTTTTTGAGTTAAGGAGAAATCCATCAACCATGGAAGTGATTTTTTGCAGAGGGCTGCTCTAACTTCCTCCAGACCCGATAAAACCAATCAGCTGCGTAATTTGAATACTGACAACTCTGTTAAGCCACTTAAGAAGCTTATTACGACGCCTCTGTGAACCACATTTAAGTATGAACAAACCCCGGGAAATCTCTTTACTTCCAGCTTTCGGGACAGGTAACTGGTGTGCCCAAGCGACCCTGCAGGGCCGGGCTGGGCCCTGCTCGCGCGGCCCGCCAGGGCCGGGGCCACGGCCCTGCTCCGTCGGGGCCCGGCACGGTCGGCCCCCGGCAGGGTGGCCTGGGGCCGGGCTGCAGCCCTGCTCCGTGCGAGCCAGTCCGTGGCGAGGCCCGGCCGGACTGGCCCCCTCCAGTGCGGCCGCCGAAATGAAATTCTACACCGAACGAGCTCCGGCCAGCGCCCGGCAGAGATCACGTGGCCAACAGTGAGAGCTAAATTCCAGCTGCAAGGCCTGGATAAAAGTAACTGTTTCAGCGCTGTAAGATTCTTCGCAACAGCCGAAACCTGCAGACATCAATCCTCTCCCNTAAGTATGAACAAACCCCGGGAAATCTCTTTACTTCCAGCTTTCGGGACAGGTAACTGGTGTGCCCAAGCGACCCTGCAGGGCCGGGCTGGGCCCTGCTCGCGCGGCCCGCCAGGGCCGGGGCCACGGCCCTGCTCCGTCGGGGCCCGGCACGGTCGGCCCCCGGCAGGGTGGCCTGGGGCCGGGCTGCAGCCCTGCTCCGTGCGAGCCAGTCCGTGGCGAGGCCCGGCCGGACTGGCCCCCTCCAGTGCGGCCGCCGAAATGAAATTCTACACCGAACGAGCTCCGGCCAGCGCCCGGCAGAGATCACGTGGCCAACAGTGAGAGCTAAATTCCAGCTGCAAGGCCTGGATAAAAGTAACTGTTTCAGCGCTGTAAGATTCTTCGCAACAGCCGAAACCTGCAGACATCAATCCTCTCCCGAGTCAAAGGAAAGGGAAAGGTGAAGTCACGTGAAGAAAACACCCTAGAGACACCAAAGTGAGTGAAGAAGGAGGAGCTGAAGCCCAGAGAGAGGAGAAAGAGGAGATGCTTCAAACCTAGAAGCTGAAATTCTTTTGTAAGGCTATGGTGATGAACTATGATACATCAGAGAACCCCTTGTAATTTCATGAAAAAAGCATGGGGAGGTGGAGCGTTCAAACCGCAGCCATGAGCAAAGGTACCCGTGCTGAAATAAGCAAATATTGAAGTAGCTGTGATCTAATGAAAAGCTTGAACAGACAGAGATAAGTGATGAAAACCCTTGCACCCAGGGAAAAAGAAGACCTCTGTTTCTAGAGATGAAGATGATGCCAGAGATAGATGAAGAGAACTTTTGCTTTTGAACAGCTCATTCTTATTAGCTAAAGATTGAACCCTCAAAAACAGTTGTGGGGAAAGCTGTAAGTCGAGGGAAGGGACTTTCACATGCGAGCAGAGAACCATCCCGGGTGGCTGTTTTGCTGTGACATTGGAGTCACGAGAGAACTGTTTCTTGTGGAGAAGCCTCCATAGCACACCAAAAAGAGACTCCTCTCTCTAAGTGGACTGAAGAAAGACTAATATAGAAGTTGTAAACTGACTGGAAAAATCCCAAGTTTTGTCTCTTTACATTGTTAGTGGGAGAAGAAAGGAGAGGTGGGGGGAGGAGAAGTGTTCTGAAGGTTTATTCTGACTCTTTATTATTTTTTTCTTTTAGTTCTGTTAATAAAGCTTTCTTTATATTCTTTAAATTTTTGTGCCTGCTTTGCTTTTTCCTAATTCTTATCTCACAGAAGGAAAATAAGTAAGCAATGGATTGCGAACAAAACCCCTAAATGGGTTACCCTAGCATTGAAGTGATCATGACTATTACTGTTTCTGATTTTATTTTTAAATGGTAAAAGCTTTTTAAAATTATGTAACAGATTAGCAAATTATTTTCAAGTAAATTTCTAAGATAGTGGCATATTTATGTGTGTTTGTTTTTCACTGGAAGCAGTGAAGATGGTTTAGTATTATTTTGCCTTTGTAATGTGATTAATTTGGTAGTATCCATCTGCACTAAAGTTATTTTGAACATAGTGTGATTATTTTTTATTCTTTCTTTTTTTCTTGGCATCAGAATCTAACATAAGAATTTATTTAGGATTAATGTAGAAATCTGAAATATTTTTTATTCCTTTCAGTTTGTTTAGTGTACCTTGCTTTATATGTTTGTGAGAGATGAGGGGGAAAAAAAAAGAGAAACATTTTTAGGAGGGGAAAAAAAGAGAAATATTTTTATTTTACAAGTGCAAATAACAGCCTTTTCCATGTATGTTTCACAATATTCATAAACTAAGGATGTCTCACTAAATTAATACATTAAATTATAAAAAGGCATGTAATGTACCTAAGACGTCATCTATTACATTAAATAGAGGAAATTAAAAAACAACCAATCAACCAAACAGACCTCCATCAATAACAGGAAATTACTGAGTTCTCTAAATCTGTGAGTTATATCATCTAAAAGAGGCCAGAAAAAAGGATAAAGTCATAGCCATTGTGCCTTTAGGTTTCTATATTCTGAATGTTAGAGTTTATACCTGTTATGGTGATTTCAAAAAGAAATTAAAAGAAAAACATAGAAAAATGTTGGAAATCATTCAAACCAAAGACATTTAATTAAACTAGGTTTTATTATTAAAGATTGATAAGTAAAATATTATTCTTATAAAAATGTGTGAAGAAAGAGACATTATAATTTCTAATTAGTTTTATTTGACCTATATACTCTATTCTTTCATTATAATTTTGTCATACTTAGTAACAATGAAGTAAGTGAAAGTGATGATTGTTGTAATTGTGTTTCCAACATCTGTTTTATGCGACTGAAATCAAATTTTTAAGATGGAGATTTTTCAAAAATTTACTGTACCTCAATACCTTCTATGTACTTATTCATGGTGATAGTTGTTATGTATTTATAGAGAAGTAATAATCAAAAGAGACATATTGTCACTTTGTACTTGATTTTCAATGTGACTTGACATTTGCTGGGTTTCAAATTACTAAATACTCTCTGGGAGTTCCTGTCTTCCAAGTGGCTTACAGGGATTTCTCTTGCAGTTGAAAATTATCAAAACTGTTATAAACTAGAAGCTAAATTCTCTTTTGAGTTAACCATGTGGAAAAACTGAAAGCCTACAGTTAGTGACCGTATATGAAAATTATGTTTTGTAAAATGAAGTCACAGGAAAAAAGTCTTGTGCATCCAAATTACCTTCCCTACTGCAGTTGTCTTCAACAGATATATGTCTTTTGCCTTCATGGGTCTTCTTTAAGATGCTTCAATTCCACCTTTTATTGGCCTATATTCATCCAAATTCTGACACAGCTGATTGCATTCAAAGGACAGCCTCAGGGTAAACTGTGAAGAACTGTCAAAGTTGAAATTTTTCAGACAATTTTTTTGCTAGGAACATTCAAATATCAAATATTTTCTTGAGTTCCCATTGTTAGGCCTGTCCTTAAATGCAATCAAGAAGCAGTGTCCCTGCTACTGTCACTGTTGTACATGAGCAGTAGTCCAGATGTAATACAGAATCTCCTTTGCCCATCTTCTCCTCTGTCTGATACAATTTAAGAACCTGAATTTACAGATCGTACAGATATTATAGAATGAGTGTCTTGTTAGTAACTCTTGTAGAAAATGTTTCAGTGTGTCTGGTTCCATTCATGCATCTCTTCTCCTTAAGTGGAGACCTCTCTCGAGACTAAGAGACTTGAGAACACTGCAGAGACATCTGAAGTTGCTCCAGGTAGGTGTACCTATGTCTGCTATAAGTGATATTGAGCATGAGCTAGTAAGCTGGGTTTGGTTTGAACTGCTCATGTGACTTAAATAACCTGTTTTGCATGACTGTGACTGAGGTCATAATCATAACTAGACTGGCAGATATCTGCACAGAAATTATTTATGCAAATTTCAAGTCTTCAGTTCTCTACCTGCAAGCTGGGTAAATTTCAATAATGGCTTAGATAAACATTAGGCCAGCTAAATTCTTGCTATGCAAATAACAAATGGTACTTCATACCTTAAAATAGCCCTTATCATACCCACGGATTCATTGACATTCAGATAGTGTGGACGAATCCCAGAAAAAAAATCTGCTCAGATAAGACTACAAAGGAAGAATTGATTAAGAAATGATTCTTTTATAAGTGTGTTGCTCATCTTGGACATAATTTATTGATAATACAAGCTACAAGATGAAAGTTTTGAAGACTATCACACTTGGAAAGAAATGCAAAGTGGGGTTTTGCTATTAATGCTGGGTGTGACAAATTTTCTGACCAGACAGAAATTAGTTTTGCATACATAACAAGACTCATGAAAAGTTATAGTTGGGATACAAGGGCATAAAGGAAAAAATAATGGAAAAGATCATAGTTTAACTTTGCTAACAAAAAGCAATGATACCTAGAAACAGTATGAGAAAACAGATTCCTCTAAAACTACATGTGAAATCTCATTATTTTTTCTTGACTGTAGCTTAGTTATGTGTTGTAGTCACAGAAATAATTTGACTTACTTTGTGGCTGTTGACAGTAAAGTTGCACTTCAAATGTTGTAGCATGTCACTATATCACGGAATCACAGAATGGTTGAGGTTGGAAAAGTTCTCTGGAAGACATCCAATCCAACCCCCCTGATCAAGCAGGCCCACCTAGAGCTGGTTGCCTAGGGTCATGTCTAGATAGCTTTTGAATATCTCCAAATGTGAGAGACTACATAACATCTGTGGACAACTTGTGCCCAGAGATCAACCACCCTCTCAGTGAAAAGAGTGCTTTCTGATGTTCAGAGGGACCCTCCTGTTCTTCAGTTTGTGCTCACTGTCTCTTGTTCTATCATTGTGCACCCCTGAAAAGAGCCTGGCTGTGATCTGATAAGATCCCCCTGAGCCTTCTCCTCTCCTGGCTAAATGGTCCTGGATCTCTCAGCCTTCCTCTGTCTGAGAGGTATTACAATCTTAGTGGCCCTCCACTGGACTCTCTCCAGTATGTCCATGTATCTCTTGTACTGGGGGGATCAGAACTGAGCACGGTGCTCCTGCTGTGGCCTCAGCAGTACTGAGCAGAAGGGAAGGGTCATCTCCCTTGACATAATGACAATCAATTATCTAATGCAGCGAGGACACACTGTTGGCTTGCGTAGAGCCTTATATCCAGTAGCATTCCCTAGCGATCCATACAGGGTCCAGTCTTACCCAACTTGTTTATCAACGAGCTGGACAAAGGGATGGAATGCACCCTCAGCAAATTCGTTGATGATACAAAACAGATACACTTGAAGGCTGTGCTGCCATTCCATGGGACCTTAGGCAGGAGAGTTGGGCAGAGAAAAACTAATGAAGTTCAACAAGGACAAGTGTAGGATACTGGACCTGGGAAGGAATAACCCCAAATACCAGTACAGGTTGGAGGCTGACCTGCTAGAGAGCAGCTCTGCAGAGAAGAACCTGACCTTCTTTAACACCTCTTTTTAAATCCCAATACCTATTTTCAGTGTCAAAAAAATTTTGTGTGAATCTCATAAACCAATTTCATTTCTGTTGGCTCAATATATTTTTTCAGCACATACAGCCTGATATTACCAAAATCTGCAGTTTTAGGATTACTGAACTGTGCTGGTATATATTAAACATTTAAACTGGATCTGATTTAAAAAAATATATTATCAGCTGTTAGATTTCAAGATCACTTTCTTATCCAGTCAAGAAATTGACACAGAAAACAAGAAAAACCAAATGCTTTCTGTGTCAAATATAAAATTATTTATATTCCATTCTTTTCTATATCAAAGAGTGAAGCCTATAACTTCCTAGGGCTGTACAAACATTTTTCAAATAATTTGAATAAACCTATGCATCCTGTATAAAGAAGCTATGGCATTTGTAAATAAAAGAAAGTTGTCTTTAAAAGTCTCTGTAGTTATGTTTGTGAAAATGGACAATTTTTTGATTTTACGTTGCATTATATTTGTCCCTGTGTGGTGACTTACAGCAAAACCAGGTTGTTTACCTCCATGATACAACACCACAATATGAGAAAATGGGGGTACACTAAGCAGAGAGACAGAGGTATACTAAGGTGTTCAGCAAGAAATAGTTGCTGAAAGAATAACATTTGTTAAATTATTTGCACTGTAAAGCCTGGATTATATCTGTGTGTCTGTGGAACAAATTGCTTCAGCCAGATCAATTTTCCTGTATATTCAGCCCTATCATGTTTGACTCCTTCCTTTAAAGGTTGTTTAGCCATGATTCTACTTAATTTCTACCTCATTTTCTAATATTAGATCTCATACTTACATAGACTATTTTTATTTTTCCATCTCAGACCTTTTTCTTTATAGTGAATTCTTGTTATTTTTATACCTTTTGACAGTCTTCATATCTAGCTCTGACTTTGATTCTCTTCACTTACTCACATTCTTCCTGCTGGTTTGATTTCTCTCCTTTTCCTCCCCTGCTGGGTCGTTGCTCATTATCCAATCTCAATGTACACTTTCAAACCTCTCTAGCTCACAATCTGAATTTTTCCTCTTTTCCCTGTTCCAGATCCTGGATATTTATCATTCCACTTTTGACATATAATCCCTTCATGAACTTTGTTTTGTTCTATTATAGAGTCATAGTTTCCTGCCTTTGGCAGCTTCAGTCTTCCTACAGGTACTGACATTCCACATACATAGAGTTATGCACATTCTGAAATCTTCCCTGAAATGTTACCCTTTCCTTCTCCCATTACTATCTTACTTCCTCTTTCTCCAAATTCAGATCCTCTAAATTAATTCCAGAGTGATTCTGTTCTACTAAAATAGTTTTCTTACAACGTGAGAAAATGAACTGGTATTCAGTGTAATCTTTCTTTAGTTTTGCATAAATTGAAAAAAAAATACAGAAATCTGTGCTAATAATTTATTTCTAATGGCATCCCTTTACTGCCAACAAGCAGTTTGCATAGTCCATAGAAAGCAGATTAATATCTTATTCTTCAAGACACTGTATCTGCTTTTTCTCCATTTATTTAAAATGTTCAGGTAAAATACAACATGAAAGCAATTTCATTTCAGCTGAAGATGCTTATAAGTGTCTATGTATTTTAAACAGCAGAATACATGTTTATATACTTCATCTTCAATGTGAAGAAAAGATAGAGTGTCTTTAGAAAAATATGGAGATATGAAATGGCTGGGCAGCATACCATGTAGACTTAAATTGAATGGTTATAGTTTCATATATTTTCAATAACATTTTTGTATGGGTGAGTGGTTTCTTCATCCTTTTTCTATGCAAATTACTCATTTATTTCCAATCACTGGGCCAGCAAAAAAAGTGTGTAGAAAACAGAATTATTTTTTCCCTATTTGGTTCTAATATCTATTTTGAACATCCTATGAAAACTTGCACACCGTTAGAAATTCAGCTAAAAGATCATTTTAAAAAGTAAAGCTTGAGTCACAGGAGACCATTTGATACATTCTTTTTGCATTATTTTGTGAGAAAAAAACAATGAATACACCCTTTTTGCTAGTTTATAACATTAAAGGCAATGAGAAATAACGAAGTTGCCAAGAATTAAAAAAAAGAAAAAAAAAAGAAAAAAGAGAAAAAAGAAGATCACAAAAATATTCGCTGCTTTATGTAACAGGTTATTTTTTCTAGATGGTAGGCTTCTCAGATAAGGGTGTATAAATTTTTAATTTTTTTAAACTGCTTTTTAGATGCTACATACTCACATTAATCACCAGTTGGATATAGATGATACCCATTGGGCTTAATCATTGCTCTTCTATGTTCCTTATTCTAGAAACAACTCCAGGTGAACATCCATTAAGAACTAATCTTTCTGTATTTCTTATTCATTGTTCAGAAGTAAACTCCTTTCTTTTATTCTTTCTTTCCTTGATAGATTGCACATTTTCAGAGTTTACAATGTTTAGGTACCCAGTGAGCTCTGGGAAACTGGTGTTAACAAATACATTGATTTCCTGTTATACTGGAGGAGACACGTTGTTAGGTTTCTCTCTGTAACTCCAATGAAAAAAAGCATTACACAGCACCTTCATGGGTTACTTCATTCATGGGTTGGGTTCTTAAAAATGCAAGTGCTTATGTTTTAAGTAATCTTGATGCAGCTTCTGGATTTAGCACTACATCAGCTCGGATGCCAGGAATGTAACAAAAGGCCTTTTGGCACGTATACAAATCCCACATTGGATTGAATTTAACCGCCTAATGTTGTCTGGGAGAATTTCTTCTGGCCTGATGACTTTTCTGTCACAGAAGAGCTAAAAATAGGAAAATGTCACAAAGGCAGTGCACACAGCTCAGAAACCGTGTATTTCTGTCAGATTCTAAACAGAATGAGGTATTTTAACCCACAAGTCACTGCAACAATTTACACAAATGTGCATCTCAAAGTTTGCATCTGATACTTTTCATAGAAAATTAGTCTATGCTAATCTTATATTACTACCTAAAAAAAAAGTCTGTACAATTAAGGCAATTTGAAAGAAATAGTTCATGACAGACTTTTAATAATGGTGTACAAAAAATTAAGTCACTAGGAGTAAAAGGTTTTATGGTAAAGTATATCTAATCCACTGACAGCATCATGCCTTTTGTGGGAACCAAGGACATACCATTTTATGTTTAACTGCTGCTATTAAGGTTGTCTATTAGAAAGGCAAAGCTAGTGATGTTGACAAAGGCAGTCAGGAACTCATAAGAAACAATCCTAGCATATACTAAATACTGTTACTTATATGTCTTTTTTTTTCTTTTAATCATGGCAGCCTTCATAAAGTTTAACAAAGAATTTAACATTAATTTAGTGTAGTCCAAGTTTAAGAGTATTCATGTGAGCAATGATAACTTTAGCCCATTGTTACCACTATCACACATTTTCCACGACCAGTATGAAGAATTACTCTCTGATCCAAAAGAAGATGACATTTCAGAGAGTTTTTGGTATTGGCTGAGAATGCTTTTTCCATCCCAAGATGGGAATATGATTTTGACACCAAGTTACTAATTTATTTTCATGTTTCCTGAGCCCAAAACAAGTTATATTGTTCAAATTTTAACATTTGAGAGTTTTATGTTGTTAGAATTTACCTGACCTGTAACACTTTTTCTACCAGCAGATAAAGTTCTGTTAATAGTAAATTCCACTGTCAGTAAAAACTTGAAGATTTCCAGCACCAAAATTTTCAGACTTTCTCCACCTTGCTTTCTTTAAATGATTGTGATAGACTGTGCAAGTGTAAAAACCTATGTTTTACTGAATTTTATTACTGTCAGTTCAGAATTTAGCTCAGTCATCAAAATTCAACACTTTATTCAACAGATGAATGAACACAAAACAGCAAAAATATCTATTTTTCAGAAAATGGATAATCTTTCAAAAACTATGTATCACTGTTAAAAAATAACTTTAGGCATTTTAAAAACAGGCCACTGTTAACAAATGTACCACAAAGAAGAGATTGGTTTTCTCTTCCCCACCTTTAGAATTAATTACAGTACACATAGTACCTCTACTAAGTATTACTTAAAAAACAAACTGGTATGGAAAAGAAATTAGTCTGCCTATTTCTTATGAACGGAGTACTTGTTGAGGTTTGGAAAGTACTTTCTATAGGAATACTCTTCTAGAGTTGTTTAGCACTCTAGCAGCCAAGCAAAAGCATAGCTTAGTCATTTAAAAAAAAGTATATGAAAATCTTATTGGAAGTGCTAACACAAGTTCCTTTCAAGATACACATAGCTGAGAACAAATTGTGTGTTTTTGAATAAATGCAAACTGAAACATCCAACAGCAAAGTTTGTTTAATTTATGTTGTTATTTATAGCTATTGCTTAAATATCTCCTCCATAACTTTTTTCAGTCACTCACTCATTCTGTGCTAGACTGCCATATTCTCTGTTCTAGTAGAGAGAGCAGAAATTTCCATCTTTTTGTCCACATCTGCTAGTTTCTAATTCAGTATTCTCAGAACTCAGATGTTCTCATTATCCTGACAATATGATAATTTGTCTTTCTGATTTAACCCTCACCTAGAAAAATCCTTTAGCATCTGGTTCTGGGGATCCTTCTCCCCCCATTCAACCTTTTATCACAAAAACTCACTTACAGACATTGTACTCTCCTGTTTTCTTTCCTTAAGTAATACTGCTCTTTGTTATGCTGTAATTCGTCTAGTCCTTGCTAATCTCCACTCCTTCTCTTTTCTTCTAAAATCTTTGTTGACACCTTAACATCTACCTAAGTTTTGATAACCTGAGATAATGAAATATATTTTTTTTTCAGTTGTTCTCATTATCTTTAATCAGAAACACGAACAGCAAGCATTTGCTGTTCTAGGAAATATCGGTCAAATGCTGCTCCTGAATGGAATCATGTAGCTATCTTGCAAGCCTCACCAGTCTGGTGTCACACCAAGCTCTTCAAATTGAAAATTGATCTTCTTGATTCAGACGCATTTATCATGTCATTGATGAAGTTTTGAATGTTATTCTTCTCGGTCCCTTAGTCCACACATCCAAGTTTTGATGGTGCTCATTCACAGTAATTGATCTCTACATAATTAAAATTTATGTTCCTTATCAAATGTGCAAAGTTCTGGCATTTTTTGACTCTAACATTATTCCATCCATATCATGTAATCATGCACCAAAAAGAAAAACACTAATGGTGACAATATTCCCATTCCTTTTCTGCAGTATTTTGCCAATTGTTTTTCCCAGGAAAAGCTCCCAATCTCTGCAAAAAAATCGTGGCGTCTTATTCTTAATTTAAATGTCTTCAGAAATCTTTCCTTTTTGTTCATCTACTGGTAGAGTTTACAAGATTATCTGCAGTTGTCATACTCTTCCTATGACATGGCAAGACCCATTTCCATAAAAATCCTGTGTTCACTTGTCTGCTTCATCCTCTAAAGCGTTTATATACTATCCCTCAGTTGCACAACACTGTCCTCTAGCAATTTTAGGAAAAATCCCTCTCTACAAGCTCCTAAGTAGGCTCTTCATTATGGTGTCTTTAGTAAACCAACTGAATAAATTCTGAATAAATAAGTACTCAACAGAGAGAATTATTTATAATGAATAATATCTGATCATGTGTAAATGTCAAGTTTCAGACAGACAATCCAAGTAATAACATACTTAGTAATGTTCCACACCTGACATCCTTTTATTATTCATTATAGGTATTGACTTAAGACTTGGAACTAGATAACCTCTTAAGTGTTTGGATACTATTGATTTCATCTGCAATTTCAAGGCATTACCATAGCACTGAGACTGTTTTCACCACAATTTTACAATCTCTTTCTGATTTTTCATTGGAGTAGGGAAAATGTGATTCTTTCAAAGGCATTTAAAACAAATCACCAATCCAAATTAAAGAAAAAAAAACCAAACTGAACCTAGCTATAACAGGCTTCTTTCCTGTATTTCCGTGAAATTTAAGCTTTGAATACTGAGGAGTGCACAGCACTTACTTATTATAGCAATACTTATGATTTGAGCAATTCAGATCAGAGAATTCAACCAGCTCTAGTATAGTTATTAATTTCTGCAAATACCTCAAACAGCTGAATTTTATACTATGAAACTAAAAGTTAAAAACTGATACTGCTTAGTTTTAAGTTTTCTAGAAATAAGATAGAAACATGCAAGAACTATAAAAAGTAAATTATAATTAATTACGTTCTTTATAATTTTATAGTATTATTTTACCTTTTACATGATATCCTTTAAAATTATTTAGAAATTAATTACGTTATTTAAATGTTAGCTCTTATTAGAAGTACAATGCTAATCAAACCTGGGATTTTATAAATTATAAAATTATTAACAAATGAGAATAATCTTTTACAGTCTGATAAGAAAGTGATCTCATTTTTGTAAAAGTAAGACACACTAATTTATTATCACCTCAGAGTATAACACCATATCTGATTTTAAGTAATGGTTCTTAATAAAAGACAGTGCTATTCTTTTTATGGGTTTGCATCAACTACAGCTCTCTGTAGAAAAAAGGTCATATAAAATACAGGTTCTAGCATGTATAGCCGTTACTGACATTGGAATCTATACTACTAGAAGAAAAGTACTGTTTTCTTCACAGTGGATTAACAAGTTTTCTTGTAAGCACTATGCTGGAACACATCCAGTGTCAATATCTGTGGTAGTGCTGGGAGTTGCACTAAGAAGATCAAATGATCAGTGAAAAGGAGCAAGAGTTAAAGCTCTTGTTGGTACTTTAAAAGTTCACGTAGAAACACGTGCATCCCTCCAAAAAGGGGAGGGCATTACATATATTGCTACTAGCCAAGTGGTGCTTTCTCACCAACAAATTATTATTATTGAATTATGGTAGCCTTCCCCATTAAAAAGGGATAAAATATTTGTACATATTGAATGATAAATTTGAGTGAAGACATTGAGTGCACAGGATAACAAAGTCTGACAGGTGAAAAAATGTGAAATTTTTCAAAAATTTTCTATTATATAGAAGGAGAAAAGTCAGCCTACAGCAAAGAACAGAAAAGGAAACATATACATTCACATAATATGAAATTACCATGATCTAAGGAGTATTGTGCAAAATTATTTAAACACTAGTCAGTGAAGTCTTACGACTACTATTGCCTGTGTTTGAGAGCTCACACATGGCAGGTACATCAGGATTTTGGGTGATTTGAGGAGAGTAAGTTCGATGTTTACACTTCAATGAGGAGGAAAAAAGAAGCAGAAGTAGGAATACACTTGCAATAGGTGTTTGACATCCATATATTTAATACCCTTCACTGGAAGAAGTGAAGAGCTGAATTTGAAGAAATGAATGAAAATTAGAATGAAATCCAACAGCGACATGTAAAAAAAAATCTGTAGTTTAAATGGAGAATGATGGAACATATCACTGCCCATGACAGAAGGATTGGAACTCGATGATCTTTAAGGTCCCTTTCAACCTAAACCAGTCTATGATTCTGTAATAATCTGCATACATATGGCATATGCAGTAGTAACTGAGCAGGCATAAGGTAAGCAGGGAAAGTATCTAGGGGAAGAATCCTCAAAATACTTTCCTAAATTTACCTCTGTTCAGTACCAGTAAGGCTGCATCTGAATGTCTTTTAGACTCTGAACTTCACAAAAGTTGTGAACAGTGTGAAGAGTGTCCAGACAAAAAAAAAAAAAAGAAAACCAAAATGAAACATGAGAATGATCAGTAGCATAAAAGTATGACCTATAAAACCAAATAAGGAAATAGGCATTGCTTTTCTAAAAATTAGGAAAACTTGAAACTGCATTTCAGAAAAAGAATTAGATTTGTTCTGTCTCCTAGGACTGAAAAAAACCCAAGTAATTAAAAAAGTTAGCAGGTTTCATCAACAGAAGATCCTTTCCTTTAGAAGCAGCTTGATATGTAGGTTAGGAAGTGTGGACACTGAAAAGTTTTAGCAGAGGAATTTTTCAGCTTTCTGCTGTATTCTGTGAGAACTTTATGTTTCTCACAGGAACTCTGAAAAATACTGTTAAGGGGTTTTGTAAACTATTTCTCTATCTTTGCACCTGCTGTTTTTCCAAAGGACTGTTATGATATTTTGAGAAAAAAATTTTGAAATGGATGTTATGTGGACTGACCAATCACCCTGATGGGTGGTTGGTCAGAGGTCCAATAATTTTCTGCCATTCAAGCAAACATTAAGCGAAGTAACATGTAAAAACCCATCTGTATATTAATAAATAATTCCGTACTCCTGAATTCTGGAGGCCTCGTTAATCTCCGGCCTGGGTACGACAGTGACAAGGAAGGAAAGTAGAAATCCTGCATGAGAATTCTGCATGTTCTCAGAAAGAGTTGTAAGGCAAGTGCAGTGATCCTGACTGGAAAAAGATTGTACCTCAAGGAGATTCTCGTCCTGCTGAGTCACCCGGGCGG
>VZTD01000438.1:806352-827375 GCA_013397725.1 Rhagologus leucostigma | reverse complement strand
CAGGGTGAGAATCATCAAAACCTGAGAGTGTGGGGACTGAACAGGTTTGTCAATGAGAGCCGTTTGCTCGTGGCCTTGCACAGTGGAGTTCTGAATATCTTAAAGGCCCTTTCAGCACTCAAGGGGTTTGCAGAGAGCTGGAGAGGCACTTTGGACAAGGCCGTGGAGTGGTAGGAAAAGGGGAATGGTTTTCAACTGAAAGAGTGGATTTAAATTAAATATTAGGAAGAAATTGTTCCCTTTGAGGGTGGTGAGGCCCTTCCCAGAGGACGTTGAGAGGAGCAGGGTGTTGGAGGGCTGTTCCCTAATGAGGAGCAGTTTGTGGTGGCTGATAAGAACTATTTTACAGCAGAACATAATCTACTGTAACACTTTATTTTGCCTAATGCAAGGGGAGAGTAAACAGGGCTGCTGAGAATTAAAATCAATCGCATTCTCCTCTCCACAGCCATATCAGCTCGTCAGTAATTACTTGTTTGTTGTCTTCATTGTGAATCCCAACAATTCCAAGGTTGTTAATGCTCCAAGAGAGAAAATGAAATTACATATTCAATTTATTCTGCACGGAAACAAATTACCGGGAAGAAAAGGGGATTTATTTGCATTCCTGCGGTGGAGTCGGTGCCATCCTGTGGGATGGAGCTGCCTCCCTGCCGGCTCCCTGGGGATTGGGAACCACCTCCCAGCCCCAGAAGTGGGAGCTTCACTGGTGCCCAGCTTGCCAGAGCTGCCTGGGAGCCCAATCCCTCTGCTCCTTTCCGGGGGAGAGGAGCTGTTTGGGGACAGAGCAGTGACACCTGGCGATGCTGAAGTGCTGGTGTGATGCCTTGTGATGCCCAAACCTCTGTCCCTGGCACTGGGATCACGCCTTCGGGAGCACTGGCTGTTTGTCTGTGTCGGCAAACGTTTGGGGAGCCAGGGAGAAGGGAGAGCGTTCCTGCACTAAAATGTTTGACTTGGCTTAATCTCCTTACTCCAGGAAATGCTTCTCTTTATCCAGTTAATTTCTACAACTCTTAAATTTATCCTTCTGCAAATCTGACTTAAATATTAATGATGCTTTGCATTCCTGGTGCTTTTCATGTGCTGAGCTTGAATGTGGGGCTGCAAGAAAAAGTGGATGGGGGGCAGAGGTTGCTTTTAACGTCTTCGAGATGCTAAAATGTAATAAATCATTAGCTGGACCTGCTTCCACTCGAATCCAGGCTGAGTTTCACCTCCTGGAGCCAAGGTCCAGCCTCAGCGAGCCTCTCTCACGGTCTGGTGAGCAGAGCAGGACAGGACACCTCGGCTGAGGAGGACACAGAGCTTTAATAGCACCTCTGATAATTAAATATGGATGGTACTCGAGCTGGGATGTGATGGAGTGAGACACCCAGGGAAAACGCTCCAGAGACAAGGTCACCGTTTGGTGGCCAGGAGCAGAGTTGGTCTGTAACGAGGCTCAGGACAGCTTTGAACCCACGTGGCAGGAAAAGAACGGTCAGAGACAGGGAGAGGGACACGGATTCCTCTGGGAATGGTGTGGCTGCAGCTGGGGAGGAGCTGGACACCAGCACACACACAGGGCAGAGGGACGGGGACTGAGGAGTGAACTCATCACTCCCCATCTGCAGGTGGGATGGGATGGGATGGGGTGGGATGGGATGGGATGGGATGGGATGGGATGGGATGAGGTGACACGGTTCAGGATTACAAAGATGTCACTTCCATGCTGGCACAACGGCTGTTCCTCTGGCCAGGCCCATCAGGGCCGGGGGGATGTGAGTCTGTGCAGGGGAAATGCTGAGTGGGAAGTGGGACCTGGAGGCTCTGCTTGTCCCCACATCCTGCAGGGCCTTGGGCAGGGCCTTGGCTGCAGTGCCACAGTGCTGGTGGCCAGCTGTGCCAGCCAGGCTGCTTCCAACAGAGAGAAAAGCTGGCACTGATGTGCCCAATCCCTGCTAAATCCCACCCTCAGCCCCTTTGGCAGTGCTCCAGATCCAGGACCTGCCCACATCCTTCAGATTTCTGGATCCATGTGTTGCTCCTTGTGTCCCTCAGGCTGTGGCGACCTGCGGCAGCTGATGATCCATTGACTCCAGAGCCTCATGAGGTGCCCACAGGAATTCAGGACCAGGAATCAGCCTGAGGTTCCAGGGGCTGTTAAAGCAAAGCAGCTGCACCACGTTGAGTCTGCTCCAGGCCCGGGGAAAATGACAAAAAGGGAACATTTGCCAGGAAAGAATGCAGAACTAAGTGGGGAAAATACATTTTAATGAAATGCAAATATGTTTTCCAGCATCTAGGAGAGAATTAAAAGCATAAATAAATAAGCAAAAACCGAGAGCGAGCGTTCAGCACCAGATTTGAAGCTTTGCTTAAAGGGCCAGGCCCAGCTGATGCTGCTGGGGCAGCCCCTGGCTCTGCTCAGGCCACCACACCCCACAGGAAGAAGGAGCAACCACTGCTGCTGGCCTGGCAGCACATTTCTGAGCACTCTTTCTATCCTGGTTGTGTTTAGATAGCTCTAAAGTTTGACTTTAAAGCCCGACTGGAGTTTTTTGGAGCATCAGTCCAGCAGAGGAAGTGCCGGTGCACGTTCTCCTCCCTCAGCTCGCCCAGACAGCCCCTCCAGCTCCGTTTGCTGCAGCTGTGACCGAGCCCTGCTCCGGCCTCAGCAGGGCTGGGTGTGCTTCCCCAGCTCCACACCACTCCCAGAGGAGCTTGGCAGGCACCAGGGATGAATCCATCTGTCCCATTCTCTCTTTTCGGCCTGTTTAACCTCGCTGACAGCACTGGCTCACACCCTGCCCGTGCCCTGGGGCTAGGCCACAGCTTGGCCCCATGGATGGGGCAGCAGGATGCTCCTGTCCCTACGGATCCCTCCTGTCCCCATGGATTGCTCCTGTCCCCATGGATTGCTCCTGTCCCCATGGATTGCTCCTTTCTGTCCCCATGGATTGCTCCTGTCCCCACGGATCTCTCCCATCCCCATGGATCGCTCCTGTCCCCACGAATNCTCCTGTCCCCATGAATTGCTCCTGTCCCCATGGATTGCTCCTGTCCCCACGGATCTCTCCCATCCCCATGGATCGCTCCTGTCCCCATGAATTGCTCCCTGCTCCCAGACAAGGCCGGGGATGCAGGAGGGAGAAATCCTCTCCTGCAGCCTAGCAGGGCGTGCTGAGAGCCAGAAGTGCTGATTTCTCTGCGTGGCTCCTGTGCAAATGTTTTGCCTCTCCTGCCCTGATTCAGCACTTCTGCAAAGCCCACGAGGAGCCTGTGGGGAACTTCAGGCCCAAATAACTTTGCAAGTGTTATTTTCCTGAGCAACATTATTCTCGTTTAAGACTACCCTGTGAGCATAAAAATCTCTCATAATGATTTCCCTGTCAGCTGCTTCTTTTCAAGACCTTTTTCTCCTTCCTCGAAATGCATGACACACTATGGAAATTATGTAAAGCTCCTGCACTCCGTGCCTATGAATAGTGTTTTCTATTCTGTATTGGTTTATATTTGGGTTTGATAATCACACTCATATTTTAAGTTTAACCGAGGCACAATTTCTCTAACAAGGGCAGCAAACAAAGCAAGGAGTTTAAGCCGAGCAAACGAGTGCAGAAGTGGATCCTTTACTTTCTTAATGCCTCCCTGCTTCAAATTATTCCCTGCGCGTTCCATTTAGACAACGGATACAAATGATTTGTAGGAGTTTTCCACCCCCAAAACACAATAACACAGCAGGGCTGCGCTGCTCCCAGCTCCGTTCCTGCTCGTTTCAGAGCAGCTCCACGCTTTTGTGTGGCAGCCTGGCCCATTTGTTCTTTATTAAAAAGAAAATTAGCATGAAAGCCAAGCTCTCGCTTAATGGGCTCCAGCGCTGCCTCGCCAATACTTTTGCTAAACCAATCCCGATCTCTGCTGTAATTCTGCTTTCCCAAATGGAAGAGGAAATGGAAATGCTGCCCGTGGAGCAGGGAGAAAAGCAGGGAGGTGTGCTTGGAGTGTGTGTTATTAGTGCTGGGCATGACACGGCTCCCCGAGCTCATGGAACAGGGAGGGAGCGAGGGATGCGGCTGGGAAACGGCTTCTGCCAGGCTGTGCCCTTCCTATTGAGGTTTTCGGGATTTTTTGTGTGGACATGGAGCATTTGGAGGCAATTCAGAAGGGGTTTGCTATGAAAGTGACCCTTCTCCAGCAAATCCACCTTCAGCTCCACGTAAATCTAGAGATATCCGTGAGTCTGGGCTGAAGGTTCCTCGCACTGCATCACCTGGAAAGGAAGACTTCAAGGCAAAGTTTTCCTTTCTATGAAGACAAAAACTGCTCAGGGAAAGCAAGGCAGCAGTTTTGGAGCTAAAGCACCAAGTATCCCGATTACCTGGGGCTATTTCATATGGAAAATAGCTTGGGATGCTCCAGAAACCCATGAGATTCATCTCCCTGCACACCCCTGCAAGTCTCAGCTTTGCCCTAAACACTGAGAAACCATCACGGAATATCCCAAAATGGGAGGGATCCACAAGGATCAGCAAATCCAGCTCCTGGCCCTGCACAGAACAGTCCCAAGGATCCCACCCTGAGTCCGAGAATGGAAACTGCCTTTATTTTTTGAGTCCTAAATGTCTTCTACCCAAGCCTTGTAGGACAGAGAAGAACTGCCCACTTTGAACAGTCTGGACATTTTTTCTGGGAATTCAAGTTTTAGAAGGAACTGCCTTGTGAAAGAGCAACAGTTTAATGAAAAACTAACAGTTTAATGAAAAATTATTTTCATAAAGTTGGGGTTTTTATCTATTTTTTTCCACAAGGAAATTCAAACTCTGAGAAAGAACTTTGTGTTTCCTTGACCGAAGTTGAAAGCCAAATGTGATTTGGTTGGGCTTTTTTTGGATGGTTTTGGCCAAAAATTGACCAGTTATCTTCACCAACAATGAAATTTTCAGCAGGGCCTTGGGAGGACTCACTCATCTTGACAATATTTTCCAAGGATGGCTCTCTCAGGACCTAATTCCAGATATTGATGCTGACAGGAAACAAAGTATTTGGAGCACTTAACTGCCTCTGCTGCTTTCAGCTTGGATTCTCAGCGTGGCCAGATAAATCCCTTTAGAAGGCAGTGCCCAGACAGGCTGTCTGTCTCTCTCTTGCCTTGACACAAAGTTGACAGAGGACCTTTGAAAACACATTTTGGGAAGTCTGATGGAGCAATTCCTGATTTCTCCTGTCTGGTTTAAGGGCAGCCCTTCCCCTTGGGATGAGACCTTTGGGGTCAAGAGCTGTCCTGACCTCCTGTGCCCCTGCTGTGCCCCGGGCTCAGGGTGTTGGCCTGACCTCTGCCAGGTGCCAAGGTCTGGTTGGGGTGGAACTGGATGATTTTTAAGGTCCCTTCCAGCCCAAACCATCCTGGGATTCTGGGATTCCCTAAGAGGAACCAGCAGCTGCTGTAATGGCTGTGTTAATGACAGGAGTGTCACCATCCCCTACCTAATGTTGAATGCATGTTTTGGGTGTCTCATTTCGGGGTTTGCAGAGAGCTGGGGGTACTTCAGCAGACAGGTGGGGACAGTGACACATCCTGCAGGTCCCAGCTCTGCCCAGGGCGCTCAGCAGGCCACAGGGACAACACGATCTGAGCTGTGCCAAGGAAACTTCCCTGTTCCAGCCCCAACTCTGCTGCTGCAGGCATGGCAAGAGCACGGAGAGGGGCAGGTGGACGTGGTGACAGCGAGTGCTGGGTGGTTCCATCTCCCTTTGGGGCTGGAGCTCTTCCTGTTGGCTCTGTGGGAATGCATGGAACACAGCAGAGGTGAAATCCCTGCCCAGGTCCAACCTGGCTTGGATGTGTCAGGCAGGAAGGTCCCTTTGGGACCACGAGCATGAGGATGTGGTGAGCAATCTGTGGTGAGGCAGCATCCCAGGAAATCCAGGGCCGTGGAAATTCAGCGCTGCCTTTACTCTGCTGGCTCCCAGCCCTGAACCCTCAGCAGGAGAAGGGGTCTGCTTGATTTCAGCTGCTTCCCGCTTGTCCAGAATGTCCCACAAAGCCTTGGAGGGCGGCCCAGCCAACATCAGAGAGCCGCTGACATTTCTAACGCACACAAAGGTCCCCCCTGCCCTCGCGTTTCCGCAGGGCTGGGCTCTGACCTGTGGTTCTGCCTCAGCCCTGGCTGTTATCAGCGGCTCGGGCTGGGCAAACGCTCAGCAGCTGCCTGCTTCTCATTATTTACTGACTGCAAGCCAAAGGGCACAGAACGTTCCTCTATTCCTTCACAACGGGCAGGGGAGCTCCTGGCTGCTCTCAGAGTGAGGGATGTGATCGCCAAACCTATTTCCCCTCATTATTTCGGTGAGTTTTGTGCTGCAGCAGATGGATCTTCATTAGGCTGGATACAACTTTTAAGGAGAAGCTGCTTTCATTGTCGAAGCAGCTCTTGCAGTAACCCCGGCTGTTTTATTGAGATTTACAGGAAAATGGCTGAGAAATACAATGGCAAAGTAAAGATGCCTTTAACCAGATAATGGGAAAGCATTTCCCTCCTCGGAAAGGTCGTGCACGGCAAGTGGGAAATGGAGCTCAAGTGGCTCTGGGTTAGGTTGAGTGTCTGGGTAGGGATGGGGAGGATAAATCACAGACAGGCACCTCTGGAATGAGCCCAAAGCCCTCCTCCAGAAAATCACATTTACCAGGTTTATTCTCGGGAGAGAACCCCCAGAATTCCAGCCTGTTTGCTGAGGGGCTGGGACGGGCAACTCTGGAAACTCAAACAGGACCTGGAAAATGTCTGTAGGAGGTTGCAGGTCAGTCTGGCTGGGCAGGGGGAGGGAGAGCTGCTCCCCACCACACTCAGGGTTCCCTAAGCCACCGGGACTGTCTTTGAAGCGTGGATGCCTCCTGAGGGAAGGTGGAGCAGGTGATGAGGGGGTGACGCAGGGTGCTGAAGGCTGAGGCTCCAGAGCAGCTCGGGCTGGGGCTGCCAGCCCAGCACAGCCAGTTCTGCGACCTCCAGCCTCAGCCTCCGCTGACCCTCCTGCTCGAGGCCAGCTGGGTGGAAAACAATCCTTCCCTGGCACCTGGCAGGGAACAGGGTCTGCCAGGGATTCCCTCTGAGGGCACAGGTGAGGGTGTGACTCCCTTTCTCCCGGGAGGTTTGTCCTCTTATCAGTTTGATCCTTTGCAGGAGCCCAGGCTGAGCTGATGAGTGGACACAGGGGAGTGGCCACAGCCTGGCCACAGCACAGGACCCAAATCCTGCTTCCCTATTAACGCAAGGGAAGCCAACAGGACAAGGCAGAGTTATACGAACAGAGAGTTCGGGTTGGAAGGGACCCTAAAGCTCATCCAGTGCCACCCCTGCCATGGGCACGGACACCTTCCACTGTCCCAGGCTGCTCCAAGCCCCGTCCAGCCTGGCCTTGGGCACTGCCAGGGATCCAGGGGCAGCCACAGCTGCTCTGGGCACCCTGTGCCAGGGCCTGCCCACCCTCATCTAATAAAATCCTTCCTTATAGCTAAATGTCCCCTCTTTTAGACATGAACTCTTCTCCTGGCGTTCTCCAGGAACTGTGGGGACACTGAACGTCCCCCGCTCCAGGCATTCTGCTTTGGGAATCCTGCCAGGACAGCAGAGCAGGGAAGTTCTCTCCTCCAGGCAGGGCTGGCTTGGCCATTCCCTGCAGGAACGTGGCTGTGCAGCCTCTGTCCCAGCAGCTGCTGAGCAGCCCAGACATGGGGCTCCTGCTGTGCTTTCCATCCCCTCCCTGAGCTGCCGTGGGTTTTGTTTCCGTTCAGGATCCCTTGGCAGCCCTGTTATTTTGTGCTCTGCATGTGTCACTCTTTATAAGCTGGAGCTGCTCCTTGTTGAGATAGACACTGATAAACGCTATAATCACATGGGGCTGTCTGAGCAGAGAGATTTGAAACCACTTTTCTTTCCCTCTCCTTTTATTTCCTTTTTTTTTATTTTCTCCAAGTGTCACATCTTGTACTGTTTTAGCTTTCCCTTTTACAGCCTTATTCCTTCTCTGGAAACATCTGCTGAGGGGAAAAGGACGGGGAATGAGGATGATTTGCAAGTCACACACGGCTCCGAGGACAGAGACCACGGCAACGAAGATTCTCTATAAAAAACTGTCCTGGAGTTGGGAAATTCTCATCCTGAAGGACATCCCTGAGGTTTGGAGACCTGGGCCTCACAGACACTTTTTTAGGAGCTGTTTCCCAGGCCAAGGGGAATGGGTTCAGACTGACAGAGGGGAAATTCAGGCTGGATATTGGGAAGAAATCCTTCCCTGTGAGGGTGGGCAGGCCCTGGCACAGGGTGCCCAGAGCAGCTGTGGCTGCCCCTGGATCCCTGGCAGTGTCCCAGGCCAGGCTGGACGGGGCTTGGAGCAGCCTGGGACAGTGGGAGGTGTCCCTGCCCATGGCCGGGGTGGGAATGGATGGGCTTTGAGGTCCCTTCCAACCCAGCCCATTCCACGATTCTGGGATTACTGGTCCCTGCTTCATTTGTGCCTCTTCTTTCCTGCCAGATTTCTCTCAAGGCAGAGCAGCAAAACCTTTCAGACCATGGAAAACAATGACTTGGAATCACCTGATCAGACAAATCCTGGTTCATTCTGGCCTGGGATGCACCTGCAGCCCCAGCGTCACGTTGTACCCTGGTGTGACACTGGGAGGAGACGCTGCTGGGGGAGGGAGCCCTTCACAACCAAAGATCTTGGTCTGAGGGGACACTTCTGGCTTCCTTCCAGCTTGTCACGGGTTTGTTACCAGATATTTTAAAGCTCTCTGTTATTTCCATGCCTTTCCGTAATCCCAGCAAAGCCTCTCCACTGGAGTGATGAGAATTTCTGGGAGCAGGCAATTTTTATTCCTCTGGGTGCAGAGAGAAACGGAGTTGCTTATCGAGCTCAGCATCTCTCAGCCTCCTCGGGGAACTCCTCCATTCCTGCCCGTCCTTAAATTCAGCTCCCACTCCTCCCTGGAGCTGCAATCTCCTCAGCACCTCCACCCCACTGGGTGTCCAGCCACCCGTGAGGACAATGGTTTTCTCCATGATTTGGTTGCCTCCATGATTTCCTTGCCTCTTCAGGATCGATTTTCTTTGTTATTCTTTGCCTGCACATTTTCTTCACTCATTTCTCCCCCCCTCAGTAGGAAAGGAGAGCCTTTGAACAGGGTGCTGACTAAATACTTCTGGGTCTTGCGCCTTTGCCTGCTCTGTTTCGATCCCGTTGCGCCAAAGGATCAAAAGGGAACACGTTTCCTCCTGGAAGACGACAGCAACAACGCTGAGAGTGCAGGGAGTGTTGCCTCAGAGGCACAACCTCACTCGGGGAGCTGTAAACATCCCTTTCAACTCCGAAAATAATAAAGGTGCTGCCACCTCCTTGTCCTCTTTGATCTTTGCCAGCTCTGCGTGTGACGGTGTCAGCAGGGATGGGACTGTGAGAGGGGGGATCAGGGAGCAGGTGAGAGGAGGTGAAGAGCCCGTGTCCAGCTCTGTCCCTGTCCTGACCACATTGGAGAGGGAAAATGCCCCAGAGCAGGACTTTCCTGGTGTCCAAACCTCAGCTCAGCAAAGGTCCCTTCCTGGTGTCCTCAAACCTGGACCAGGAGGGTCCAGGCTCACCACAGAGACAGCTGGAAACATCCCAGGCAAAAAAAAAGAGCAACTCCTGACCCACTGGTGCTGCTGGATGCCTCAGAGACGAGAAAAACTGGTCAAAAAATCCATGTTTTCTCAGGAAAGCCAATCCAGGTGATTTTTCTTTCACGGTGTTCAGTGCCTTCAAATCACCTGTTGGAGGATTTTTTTCTTAGAGAGGTTTTTTCACATTTTTAAGCACCATAAAATGCTTCTTTTTTTCCCCCCTCCTTTTTGCAATTTTTATTTCCACTGTTCCATTTTCCTGCAAAACTTTGCCAGCGCTGGCAGACTGGCAGAACTGTGCAGTTTCAAAGCTCTCTTGTCACTCTGCCACCACAAAACAGCCAGGATTTGGAAAAGGCAAAAGGGGGGAAGAATATGGAAACACTCCCTGCTAGCAGAGTAAATGGGGGATGAAAAGATTGTTGAAAAAAAAATGCAGCTTCAAAGAAATGCAGAATTAAAAATAAACCTAACACTCCTGCTCATTTGGGGGAAGTTTTGCACTGCAAAATCTGGTTTTCAGCCTCGGGAATGTTCTCCAGCAGATCAGAGCCCTCTGCAGCTCCCTGCAGGTCCTTTGCAGCTGCGTTCCTCTGTGGGTTTGGGAGAAGGAAAAAATATTTGCTGGAGAAGTTTCTGGATGCCTCGGCGTGCAAATGGTGGCTGCAGCGACTGCAGGGACCCCTGCATCCTCTGGACAAGGGAGGAATAATTCCTACTCCCTGAGCAGCTTTTGGGGTGGCTTGCTTTTGTTTTCCTCTTTCCCTCTTCCTGGAGCTTTTATTTTTGAGGCTGAGATCTGAAATTGTTGCTCACAGAGGCTGTGGAAGTGTCCAAGGCCAGGTTGGATGGGGCTCAGAGCAAGCTGGGATGGAGGAAGGTGTCCCTGCCCCTGGAACTCAGCTTTAAGGTCCTTTTCCAAATCATTCCGGAATTCCGTGGTCGTAAATCTTTATCTGGGGGAAAAGGTACATTCAGGACACAGAAATATTGCCTCCAAAGTGTTTCAGGAAGTGCAGTGGGAGCAGAACTGACCGCAGGAGCAGCCAGGGCTGTGCCCTGTCCCTAGGCCTGAGGGTGGCCATTTGCTCTGGAGATCCCATACGTTTGTGGAGACCCTATAAACGTGTGGAGATCCCCTGAATCTGTGTAGCTACTGCTGTTCATCCCTCCCTGCCTGCCAGGGGAGTGGGACGTTCCTGACAGCCTGTGGGACCTTTCCCTGCCTCCCCCAGCTCCTCTGGGATTCAGGGCCGCAGGATTTCCCTTTCCAAGCTCGGCTCAACTGCACTGACACCATCGCCCTGTGAAACAGTAATAAAGCATCACTTCAGCTCTGAGCTCTCTGTCACCCCTCAGGCTGCTGCTCCAGAGCCCTTTTTGGTGTAAAACACCCCCTGTAAAACCCCACTGTTCACCCACCCCTGGGAATGGGGAAAAATGAGAGCTCCGACCCCGAGATGAGAGCAGCAGCCTGACCGTGCTCCTTCTGCAAGGGGTTCTCTGCTGCTTTGTTTGAAATTAAAACGATGCTTAACCCTGCTAATTTGTCATTTAGGCTCATGAGAACATAGGCTGGGGAGTAGCTGACTTGCTCCAGTGGGAGATGGAATAAATTTGAGTTGAATCATGGAGTGTTACTTACGGAAGAACAGTAAATGGAGTGTGTGGTTTATTGCTGAACAAGGGCAGAGCTCCTGAAATGAGGTTAAAAGGAATTCTGTCAAGGGTCTGGTGTGCAGCTCTTTCCCTGGCAAAGGAGGGAACTCTTCCAGGGGAATGAAGTGGGAAGCATTTATCAGTTATTGATGGGAAATAAGCCCTGCAAACCCAGCAATACCAACGAGGAGATGCAGCCAAGGGGCAGGATAGGGTAAAAAAATACAGACCAGTCTCCAGAGTGAGGGAAATCAGAGAAATTCCAGCTTCTGGGAATATTTGCAGGACTTAAAACCTGTGGGACCTCTCTCCATCCTTCCTGGGGACTTGAGGTCCCCACGAGGACCAGATTTTCTGGAGCACTGGGGAGCCAACAACATGGGGTGAGAGGGACAAGAACTTGTGGGAGCTGAGGAGTTCCCAGAGCGTGGCCAGACCCTTGGGAAGCGAAACAGAGATTCCTGGAGCTGTGAGCCTGTGGATGTAGCCCCTGGAATGCAGTTACACTGCTCTCACTGTGCTGGGAGGGGAGGAAAGGCAAAAGGGGAGGTTTCCCTGCCTGTGTGTGGCTGCTCCATAAATCAGCTCGGAAGTTTCGAGGCCGTGCAGCACTTGGGATGTGAGCAGACTTAAAAGGCCTTCCAGGAGTTTTCCAATAGGATTTTACAGGTTTTCTTCCACCTGAGGAACAGCTTAATGTCAGCTGGAGGGGTGGGGGCAGAGCTGGCAGTGGCAGCAGAGTTGGGTCACAGCGCGACACGCGTGGCAGAGCCACTCCCTGCGGGCAGTGCCAGCCAGGGGCTGAGCCCACGCCAGCAGGAGACCATGGGGCACCCCCTCGGGAGAAATTCCATGGATACAGCCAGAAATCCCACCGCGGGACCCTGCTGCACCCCTCCAGCTTTGGAGACATTTGTGGGGACAGAGCAGGGGGCAGGGACAGCACCCTCAGCCACCTCAGGCTCCACGCGGGTCCTTCCGCACGTGAAGTTCACACGTGGAGCAGGGAGAGAAACGGGCACTGCAGATCCTGTGTCTCCGTGCTGGAATCCTGTAACTCAGCCCTAATTCCTGGAAAAATAATTAAGGAAAGTGGTACCTGGAAAATACGTGGAGGTGAGTAATGATCAGCCTGGATCATCAGAAACAAATTGGGTAAAACCCATTTAATTTCCTTCAGAGGCTGAGTGCAAAGGCAAGAGATAACTCCTGCCCTGGTGCAGCAGCACTTTTAACTCTCCTGGTCACAAAATCTCCATGAACAAGCTCAAGAAAGAAGATGGGAGAGATGAACGGACCAGATGGGGATGCAGAGCTGGGCAGCCGAGCGGGATCACACAGCAGAAGCAGGAACTTTCCCTGCCCCTGGCAGCTGATCCATAAGGCCTTCCCTGGGCCTGGGGCTGTTCCGGATCCCCCACCCATGAGCGGGGCTGTAGAACACAGGATGCTCCTGTCCCTCGCATTTGGTCAAGGGCTGGAAAGGACTTTAAATGACCTTGAGACTGTGGAAAAGATTAAAAAAAAAAAAAAAGACAAAAAATCTCTAATCCAGAATTCAGTAAGGACAGCGTAAAACCCAGCTTTGAGCTGGGACCCAGCTGGGGATGGAGAGGGGATCACAGGGGGTGTGACATCCCCCAGCACCGAGGGTGGGCACTGCCCTGGCTCTGTGCAGGGCTCAGGACACCAGGAAGGGCCCAGCTGGGACACCCCGCCCAGTCTGGACTGGTCCCAGGGTCCCCAGGAGCTGCAGGGTGGGGAGGTGACCCTGCCCCTTACGGGCTCCTTTCAGAGGGTGATTCCCCGTGATCTGCCAGGGAACTCTTCCCCAGCACTCGCCTGCTGAGCTGCCCTTCTCACGGGAGCGAGGTTTGAGGTGTTTTCTGCTCTGCCAGGGACACCCCAGGCTGGACACCCTCAGGGCAGAGCCATCTCTGAGCCATTTCCAGCTCCTGTGGCACGGTGGGCACTGACCCACGAACGCTGGCAGCGTTTCCTTGCTGTGCAGCCCAAGCGTGGCCAGACTGCTCCAAAAAGTGACAGAAAACACGAATTCCTGCCCCTCCCACGTGTGCCTGCAGTGCCATTCACACTCGGAATGCTCACTGAGCTGTTGCTGATGGCTTTAGCTAAAATGTGTGTAACTCCTGCTCTCCTGTCCTGTCTAATCCCCCCGTGAGGGCTGAGCGTGTTCCTTCACGCCGCATTTGCTGTTCCAAGGGACATCCCAGGTAACTCTGCCCTTTCACTCCTTGGATAAATGTGCAACCACTTCTCCTGCCCACATCATTGCCTTTAGGTTAGCACCGTGCTGCAGGCCATGGAATGAGTGTGGAAATTGTTTAAGGGGCCGCAGAGGTGGCTGGACAGGTTGGTTCCTCTGAAATAGAGGAAAATAACCATTTTCTTACCTCATTCCCTCCTGACTGTGAACAAGCCTTGTGCTGAATCTTCCCTAAAAATTGTTCTTCTGGGTTTTAGCACCAATAGAACAAAAATGTATCCTGGGCAGTAGAAATCGTGTGGAAATTGCTCCGCGGGTACTTCTGGCCTGGGAGCCAGGGTTAGGTAGAGCTGCTCACCTGCTCTGGAGTGGTGCCAGCCCTGGAGCACAGCCCCACATTTATGGCACCTCGGGGATTTCAGAACAAGGCTGGAAGCGGTCGAGAGGGAAAAGGTTGTGCTCTTCCATCTCTTAATTGAAAAATTCTTTCCAGCCAGAGACCCAGAGCAACTCCTTCGCTTTTGGGATTTCCTTCCCCAACTTCTTTTTAACTGCATGCATCACTGACCTTCTTTGGCTTTGAAGCTCAGGAAGAATCATCTTCCAGCTGATCTGTGGATCTCCTGTCCGTTCCCAACATCTACAGCACTGGAGACCAAGTGTCCAAACCGTGCGGCTGAACTCTTCCCTCTTCAGCAAGGTGCAAAGGGAAGGGAGTGAAGCTGGGGCAGCTGGACATCCTGCAGGGCTGTCGCCGTGTCACGGGCAGAGTGTGACTGATCCAAGCCCCGCAGCAGCAGCTGGAGCAGGGGATCAGCCAGCCCAGCTCAGCAAAGCCCAGCTCACAGCCCGGGCTCCAGCTGGATCCCAGCGGCTCCGGAAGGAGCCGGTGCCAGTGCCCCGTCCCTCTGCAGCCGCTGCAGGTAGGGCTGAGCCAGCTGAACAGGCAGCTCCTGCCATTTGGGATGCCCTGGGACATCCTGCTGCTCCTCCAGCTGGCTCTGCAGAGCGACAGCCTCCTGCACAGGCCGTGTCCTGTCTGTCAGCCTGCGGCTTCCGTCCTGCTTACTCCAGGATTCCTGAAAAGGCACCAAACCCCTGTGGGAAGCGAGCACCTCAGTGACCCTGTCACAGCACGGGGGAGTCAGTCCCCGCCCCAGGGAAGCAGATGTTTTGCTCTGAAGCACCTCCTGATCACAAATGTTTATCCTGTATCTTATCTGGCCTTCTCACACTGCTCGGTTTTACCAGCAGAGCTCCTCAGGGGTGCTCATGACTCTTTTTTCATTGAACATCCTGTGAGCAGCCTGAGGGCAGCCGAGTGCTGGAGAGGAGAAGCTGAAATCAGCACCTTTCCTCTTCTGTGACCTTGGAGGTCTCAGTTAACCTCTCTGTGCTCAGGGTCCTGGCAGGGAGGATGGAGGTGGAGAAATGCAGGACTTCCCTAGCCCAGGTGCTTGAACTGCTGCAGAGGGAGGGGAGGGTGAGCTGTGGGAACAATCCAGGTGGCAAATGGAGGGTTCACCTTTGCTCTGCTGCTCTGGGCAAGGGTTTTGTGTCTGAGTTGTTCAGATCAGCAGGAACGGCCAGGAAAGCCTCACTGCAGCTGCAGCACCTTTTCGAGAGATCAACCCCTGATCCCCCCGGTGCTCTGTTCCAGCACCAGCCTGGTGCTGACCAGACTTGCAGCAACTTTTCCTCCCTCGAAGGAAGAAGCCACGAGCAGAGTCCAAAGCTGTATGGAAATGACAGCCAGAACTCTCTGAACTCTCATTTGGGAGCTCATTTACTTTCTGCTGATGCTGCAGCAGAACCCCCCTCCCACAGGCAGAGGCTTCACTTCTGTCAGGCTGAGTGACCTCTCACGTCTCAGAGAAACATAAATATTGTATAAAACGCTGCTCAGAGCCCGGGGTTCTGAGGCACACAGCAGCCTGTAAATGAACAGCGTGTGTGTGTGCACAGCTCACAGCCACACGCAGCCTGACGGCCCAGGGCAGCGGCTGAGGCCGGGTCGTGGTGGGGCACACAAAGTGGGAAAATCGAACAACAGGGAACTGGGCAATAGGATAAAATGTTTTTTTTTCAGAAGTACCAGGTGTGAATAAACATCTCCACGTGACTCTGGAGGGCACAGAGAGGAGGTGCAGCGCCTGCACCGTGTGCACTGCCAAGATTATTTGCATTTCGCTGTCTTCTAGGAAATGTTATCGTTTTACTGGTTATCTCTTCCTGAAAGGACACCTCATTTACTGTTTGAAGAGTTCTGAAATTACCCCGCTCCCGAAAGAACGCGCTCTTGCTGCTACATCCACCTCGGCTGCCACTGCTGGGGCTGAAAGATTTTATTCCTGGGCCTCAGCTTCAGCCAAGCCCAAAGCTGGAGCACTTCAGGAATTGATCTGTGGAATCATGGAATGGTCTGGGTTGGAAGGGACTCTAAAGCTCACCCAGTTCCAATCCCCCGCCACGGGCAGGGACAGCTCCCACTGAAACACCCAGGAAGATGATGGAATTTTTTCCAGTGAATCCCTGGCAGCTCTCAGGCAGCTCACACTAGGCTGGCGCTGCAGCCCAGAGGCTCAGGTGCCCCGAGCCTGGCTCTGAGCTCCAGACGTGCCCTCTGAGCTCCAGGTGTGCCCTCTCAGCTCCAGGTGTGCCCTCTGAGCTCCAGACGTGCCCTCTGAGCTCCAGATGTGCCCTCTGAGCTCCAGATGTGCCCTCTGAGCAGCCGGGCTGTGCAGCCCCTGTGGAACAACCTCCCCTCCAGCCCAGGCAGGGGCTCAGGTGGCTGGAACAGGATCCTGCCATCACTCCTTTCTCCCTCAGTGCTCGTTAACACCTGGGCATTTCTCCTCGTCTGGTGAGCGATGTCCCTCCGAAGCGACCCCGGCCGATCGCACAGAGCCGGTGGAGCAGCGGGAGGCGGGGATGCAGAGCTTCATTAAGCAGTCGGTCAATTAAAGCAGCTCGGAGCAGCAGTCCGGGTGAGGGTGGGGACGGAACCAGGCCCCCAGAGCAGGCTCAGGCTCTGGCTCTGGCAGGATGCCGAGCCTGCCTCAGCCTCCCAGACGTTTTCAGCACAGACTGAGTCACCCCCAGAGCAGCTGCCCCTCCAGAGGAGAAGCCTAAAGGCGGCCATCGGAGAGCAGATGCCCTACCCTGGAGCTGAACCAGCAGCTGATGTTTCCAGCCACGAAGAGCAGGACTGAGCTGTGAGGTCCTGACTGCTGCCTTCGGTTTGCACCGTCCCAGCCCGCTGTTGTGTTTGGGAGGTTGATGCTGATACCTGAGCCTGCCTCCCTCCTCCTCCTCCTCTGCCCTTTCCCAGGGCTGGAGAGCCCCCCACACGTGTGTGCGGCCAGCTGCGATCAGGAGTGGAGCCCCTTTGCAGCGCCGAGCAGCAGAGTGTCTGATGGGCTCTTAATGGGCTCTAAACTCGCCCAGGCCCCTCTCAAGGATGGAGTTTGCAATGATAACAAACACACAGTCAGGCCAGGGTGTTTGTTACGTATATAAATAAATATATATTATTGCAGTGTGTTTGCTATTATTGCAGTTATCAGTGCGATGATAACGAACACAGCACTTCCCCAAGTGACGCTTCCTCCCCGCTGAGGAACTGGGCAAAGTGCGGGCAAATGGATCTTTAACAACCACCAGGCTGTCCCTGCCCGGCCTTTAGACCCTGCTCTGGAGGCAGCAATGTGCCCAGTTTCGGTTTATTGCTCTGCCTTCCTGCTGTCCTGCCTGCAGAGTTTGTTGCTTGCCGGCCTGCCAGGAACAAATGACGATGAGGCAGAATTGAGTTCGTTTTGTTGTTTGCACTCAGCTTTCGGACGCAGTTGCCACAAGGCCCTTGCTTTTCTCTTGTATGTCATAACCTTACCCATCCTCCTGAGTCAGGAAGTTCGGTGTCTGCTGCAGCTCTCCAACCCTCCGGAATGAATGGAGATACAAACCCTTTATCGGTCCCCCAGTGTCCTGACCTCAGGGGCTGGTTTGTCCTTCACCACTCTAAGAACAAACCTGATAAATGAACCAGATGAATGATAACACCGTGGTCCTCACCACCCCCTGCTCAGCAGGGCTGGATTCAGAAGGCTGGAGAGGGAGTTCCCACAGGGTTCTGGAGTGACGGGACAAGGGGGAATGGATTCAGACTGCCAGAGGGCAGGGACAGATGAGATATTGGACAGGAATTCCTTCCCTGTGAGGGTGGGCAGGCCCTGGCACAGGGTGCCCAGAGCGGCTGTGGCTGCCCCTGGATCCCTGACAGTGTCCAAGGCCAGGCTGGACGGGGCTGGGAGCAGCCTGGGACAGTGGAAGGTGTCCCTGCCCATGGCAGGGGTGGCACTGGATGGGTTTTAATGTCCCTTCCAACCCAAACCAGTCTGGGATTCTGCTGGAAGGGGAGAGGAGCAGAAGCCAGCTTGCAGAAGATGTGGCAGAATGAGACATTTTGGTTAAGAAACTTCTGCATTTCCAGTGTGCCCCGAGTGGGTTTCGTGGCTGATCCCGCCTGACGAGAATCCCAGCAGCAGCCAGTATCTGCTTCCTGTCCCAATAACATCAATTTCCTCTGTCAATAAACCAGAAAATGGTCAAGAAGAGGCCTGAAAAAATGTCCCTCTTTAAAAAAAAGGGGGAAAATGCAGGAGCAAGAGAACCTTTGTGTCCCAGCTGCAGACTCTCACTGCTCTTGGCTGTCGCACGCCTGCTTAAGGAGTTCTTAATCCCATTAAATACCTAATAAAGACGGGATCTGCCGAAGGATATGAGCCGCTAATAAACTGTAATAACTAATTACATTTATTTTCGCTTCATTTTAAATTGTCTCGGACTCTTAATGGTGTCAGCGCTCCGTGCCCGCGGGGTGCCAGGCAGAGCCCTGGAGTGCTGGGAGTGCCCCTGGTGCCAATTACCTGGAGAGGCTTCGCCAAATTAACTGCAAATGGTTGTTAAAGCCCTTCACATTTCCTCTGTCTCCAAGCCATGGAAAATGAGCTTCGGAAGAGAGACGGAGGCTGGGAACAGCTCTCGAATGAGGGGCACTGCTTGGTTTTCAGGAAGTCCCTCCTGGCAGCTGCAGGTGGACCCGAGGTGCTCCTGGTTTGTCAGGAGGATTCAAAGCCCACACAGGACCCTCGGGAGCCTTCACAGAACCACAGAATGAACCAGGCTGGAAAAGACCTTCGAGATCATCAAGTCCAACCTGTGACCCAACACCTCCTCGTCAACCAAACCACGGCACTGTGCGCCACGTCCAGGCTTCCTTCCTTCCCTTCCTCAGGGCTGGGGCTGTGCTGGAGAAGACTTGGACGGCAGCTGCCCCCAGCCTGGGGACAAGACAGCCCCGTTCCTGCTGTCCCCCAGCCCTCCTGGAGAGGTTATTTAATTGCAAACCTCTTCAATTCCCCTCCAGAGGTGGGAAGGATCTACCCCGCTGCCAGGGCCTCCAGTGCTCCAACAAATTGCGATTTCCTGGCGGCCCTCGTGAGGAGGAACCTCCTTCCCACACGCCCTTTGGCCTGGGGAGTCCCTGGAGCTCAGCTCGAGCTGTGCTGGGGGCAGTTTTGTGCCTGCTCTGGTTCTGAGTGTTCTGTACATCCTGTCCGGCCCATGGACCTTCCCGCACGGACCCTGGAGCGGTTCCAGAGTTGTCACCCTGAACTTCCCTGGCACGCTGACCGAGCCTGTGACTGCTATGGGACTGTGTCCTCCTGCCCAGGACACCCCGGACACCGTCCCCACCTGGCCTGTGCCACTCCTGGCTCCCAGATGATTCCCCTCGTGGGACAGCCCCGCTCTCGCTACACACAGGGTTCAACCCCACATGGACCATCCATTTAAGTGCTGGATCCCAGATCCTCGTCCCATCCAGCCCAGAATATTCCATGATTCTGTGTCTCACTTGCAGATAGCTCTGGGCTCCAGGAGACTTCTGGAAAAGCCCTGCCTGAGTGATCGGCGCCCTCCAAAATTCCTGATGTGGCCTCTCCCTGTGGGTTGTGCCTGCTCCTCCGAGTGCCACTCTGAGGTGAACAAGGAACATGGAATATGGAGCTATCCACAGCATGGGGGACGAGGGGAATCTCCCGGGGTGTTGGGGAATCTCTGAGCACGGTGCTTTGATCGCTTTTGGGGTCACACAAGGGACGTCAGCACTCCCAGGGTGGGACCCATTTGATCTATAAAGGCAATAAATCAGCCCACGGCTGTTGGTTTGTGCGTCAGTGAATTCCAGCTGGATTTTCTCCTGTGCCGGTGCTCTGCTCACCCACATCCCCGCAGTGACACGAGGACAGCTGGGGCCGGTGACAGCTTTGGCAGGTCCCACCTCCAGTGCAGGTTTTGAGGGATCCTGTGACACATTCCTGCCCAGGACCTGCCGTGCTTCTCCCCTGCTGTAACTCCTGTCACACGGCATTAACTTCCTGCAAGTCCTCACTTGTGCGTTGTGTCTGAAAGGGGGAAATGGGAAAGAACATCAGCTCTGGCAAGATCCTTGGGAAATCACCCTAAGACAGGCCAAGAAATATTTCGAGGAACAACTTGCTAACTGTACAAGAAACACCAACAAATCCTCTTGAAACACAGCAGCAGCAGCAGCAGCAGCGCTGCCAGAGAGGCTCCGAGGCCACTAAATGAGCGAGGCATGAAAGGAAAAGCTCGAGGAAGATAAGGCTGGAGCAGAAAATCCAGATGAATTCTTCGCATTGGTGTTTGCTGGGGAGGAACTGAGGAAAATTCTGCCAGCGGAACTTTTCTTTATGGGTTAAGAATTGGAGGAACTGTCTCAAGTTAAGGAAATGAGTACTTTGAAATCCTCGCTGGGGTTTGGAAGTGGCAGGCTCAGGGATAAATACGATAAAAGGAAAGGATTGGGCACGGCACTTATCAGGGCAAGGGCTGCCTTGCACAGCCATTAGGGCTCTTTAAAGGAGGAACAGAGCTTTTGCAGGAGGATGACTTGATTGACGCAATGGATTATCCAAAAACTTTCAGCAGAATCAGGTGCAGAGCTGGAAAAACAGAGGGAGCAGCAAGAAAGATTTTCCAAAGTGCACTGTGATCTCCACATGGGGAAGATGGAACTGAAGGGAACTGTTCCATCAGAAAAAAATACCCTGGGAGGTACAATAACCGTCCTTAAGACTGGCACCAAGCAGGTGAAAAGGACATTAATAGCCTGGTTTTTATAACCCAAACCAAGAAGGAGTAATTTGTAACACACATCAGCCAGTTAGGGGGAAAATAAAAAGGTGTGTTTTCCATTCAGCTTCTCATTAATTAAAGTGTGGAATTCTTTGCTACAAGATGCTCTGAGTTCTGAAATGCTGCATGGATTCACGAAGCAATTAAAAACCTGTTAAATAGTAATTTGTGACCTCTTGTTCAAAACCTGCCTGAAGTACAGAGCGACAGCAAAGAGGGGGACACAGGGAAAGACTTGGGGCCTTCCTTCCTTCCTTCCTTCCTTCCTTCCTTCCTTCCTT
>VZTD01000438.1:794259-806231 GCA_013397725.1 Rhagologus leucostigma | reverse complement strand
GACTTGGGGGCCTTCCTTCCTTCCTTCCTTCCTTCCTTCCTTCCTTCCTTCCTTCCTTCCTTCCTTCCATTTAGGATCATTTTTCCTTAAGCAACTTTCCCTCTACAATTATTTGGGTTTTAGCAGCTATTTTCACTGATCAGTGACAAATCTCACTGCAATTCTCCCTTTTCAGCCCTTATTCATCACCTTAAACAAACCAGTATTCCCTAAAAACCCCACTAGCAGCAGCAAACTTCCCACCAGTATCCAACTGTTCTCCCAGGTTGCACAGAAACTTTTTGTGAAATCAGGGATGGGCAGGGACCAACCTCAGATTTCATCAGGCTGAGGTGGAAATGAGGATTTGGCACCTCACACAGGGTACCTGGGGAAGAGGGGAATCATTTCTCACCCACGTCCCACGGCCAGGAAAGCCCCACAAAGCCAGAAAAAGGGGCAGAATTCAGAGCTGGGATAAAAATGTGCAGATTTGGGGGTATCAGGGGTCCCTGTCCCCTTTGCATCTCCCAGGCTCCATCAGTGCTGCTCGGCCAGCCTGGGTTTGGCAGGATGTGGTAACTGTTATTTCACATTCAAAAACTCAATTTGCTCCACTCCATGTGCGTAAGGGTGGAACGTGCCATTAAAATCAATCTCTGGCACAAAGGGTTTGAAACAAACCCCGCGTGGGATGTGCCAGGAATCAATTCCTGCCCTTTGGTGGTGGTGGCAGAGCAGGGAGTGGTGGCTCTGGTGTGTGAAGGGGACAATTCACAACCAGGATTATGAAAACCCCTCCAGGAACAACTTGTCAGGGGAGGTTTTAGAGCTCCGGGAAGCTCAAAAAGCAGAGCTGAGTGAGAACTGGGAGTTTTTCCCCAGGGAAATTTCTAAGTGAGACAAAATTGCCATTTGCTCTGCATTTAAGTTTCCAGGCGGCAGCTTGAAAACAGACCAGGATTTTCCTTTTTTCTGTCAGCTCTGTTTTCAAACGGAAAAGTTCCGTTTTTGCTTTTCCTCCTCCGTGTTTCCCTCTGCGGGAAAGCCACAGAAACAACAAACAGGGAGAGCAGCTGAAGAAATAACAACGTTTTCCCTCATAAAAAGGAAGGTTCCAAATAAATCCTCATCCCTTTTGCTCTGTGGAGAGCCTGTAGCTCTCTCTCTGCAAGAAATATTTCTTCACATTGTCACGGGCACAGAAAGTCGAGGCAAACGCTCTCATTTTCCAGTTGAAAAAACTGGACTTCTCCAGTTTAAGATTTGGAGAAAAAGAGAAAACCTGAGAAATATTTTGCTTGGCTTCTTCCCACCAGTGTTTTCGCATTGAGATACATAGAATGGAAACTTTCATTCGTCACAGTTTCTGGAGAAATTGTTTTATAACAAATCTCCCAGACCTGAGCAACGACAACAAACCCCCAGAAGTCATTTCACACAAATAAAATCTCAGCCGGCGACGGAGCTGGGGTGGCAGCACCCGAGGAAGCTCCAGCAGAGGATGCCTTTGAAAACAAAACAAAACCCAGGAAAACAAAGAAAAATAAAGTGCTGGGAACTTGCTGCTGATGTTGGAGCCCAGGAGGGGCTGCAAATCATCTCAGAGAGCAGGAGATTCACCCCCTGAGCCCCTCAGCCCCACCGAAGGCACAGGGAGCTGAGGAATCTCAGCTCTGGCAGGGGCTGGTTCGTTCTCAGCAGGAGCACTGAGGTGGGCTCGGGCTGATTTCCAAGGCAGTGAACTCGCTCAGCGCTATCAGATCAAGAATCTGATCACACCCCGCCATCGAGCTGAGCAGCTCTGGGACTGGAAGCCCTGTGGCTCACGAGCTCTGCCACGACACTGAGCCGGAGTAATGCACTTGTCACGGAACGCATTCACCTCGTGGCAGCAGGGACTGAGCCTCTGAGAGCCGAGTGATTCGCAGCCCTGAGCCCCCCGAGAAGGGGCAGAGCCCTCAGTGTAGCAGAGCCCTCCTTGGGGTCCCTCTGGAATCGTCATCCTAAAGGGCTAAAAGAGAAACCCAGCCCGGTTTTGAGCTGAGGATGCTGTGTGGGTCAGCCGTGGAGGTGGTTAAGGCCGGGCTGCCGGGTTTATTGGGCTGCTTCTCTGCGTTTAGAAATAAAACCCCCGAGCCGTGGCAAATGGGTAAATCTGTGCCTCCGCACGGCGAGCGGGGATCGGGTGCCAGCTCTGCATCCGAAGGGCCGCAGCTGAGCTCCGAGCGGAGCCAGGCACATCCGACACCAGCAGGCTCCTCCGGGACAGCCCTGTGGCTCTGCTGCAGCCAGCTGGGCACCGTGCCCTCGCCCTGCCCTCGGCCAGGGGAAGGGCACAGCAGCACGAGGGGCGCGCGGCTGAGCCCGCTTTGGTGCCGTGCCAGGGGAAATGTCACGGACCGGGCTGTCCTGGTGAACGGAGCAGGGCTGGGTGCATCTGCCAGCGCTTGGGGCAGGGCGGGCATGTGCACCGAGCAGCGGGAGGAAGCACAGGGGGTCAGGCCCGTCACAGACCCCCCTTTTTCCATGGAATCCAGGCTCGTGCTGTGCCAGGCTGGCGCCTCGTCCCTTCCCTGGGCATAAGGGGCTGGCTCAGGGAGATGTGGCCACAGGCTGTGCCCACAGCACTGCTCAGATCTGGAGAATCCTTTCAGCTTTTCCCCCGCAAGGGACCGGGCGGCCCATGGATGGACGTGTGGATGAAGCTCCCGTGGCACAGGTGGAGGGGGAGCTGTGTCCAAAGGGAAAATCCAAACTACTCCTGCGCCTGACAGGGAGTGACAGCAGGGCCTGGGGCTCACGGGCCAGGCTCCCTGGAGAGGCCAGTGGCCCTGGGTGGGTGGCACACCCAGCTCTGGCTTATCCCTGTGAGAGGCAGCTTCAGCCCAGAAGGTGGGGAGTGTGGGGCGGGGGCTGAGCCCAGCTCCTCCGCTCTCAGGGGGGGTCATTACCAGGGCTGGTACCCCCAGCCAGCCGCAGCTCAGGTGTCCCTGGAGCTCAGATCTGCTGCTCTCCATCGCCTTTGCCTCCCTTCTCTCTTCTCCACTGCCAACAAACCCTTCTATCCTCCTCCCTGTTTCCCAGCAGAGTGTGCTGAAGCAGGGAGAGGGAGCTGCACGCTGGCTCTCCACGCCGGGGATGGCACCCCGGGTTGGGGACCGCACCTTCCCCGGGCCACCACCGGGGACACCTTCAGCTTCCACGGCCTTTCCCGCGTGGGTTCAGTCCTGCAGCACTGGGCAGCTCAGGAATGCCGGGGCGACCCCACAGCACAGGGACGGGGCAGGGATTAGGTGCAGGGAAGCTTGAGGATGTGCTGGTCCAGGAGATCAGGACTCAACACACGGAACAAGGGAGGGCTGAGCGCTAACAGCAGCAGGAATGGTGCAAGTTCTCGTGTTGTAAGGTCTGGCTGCCTCCCATCGAGTTGAGCAGGTCAGGAACTTGCCAAGAAGGAGAATCCTGCCCTCACAGGAGCGTGGCGGGTGTAGGTTTGGACCTGAGGGATGCTTACAGCATCTGTAGCTTTAGCGTGTTACTTGGGTGAAGAAAACCTGTGCCCAGAATAAAAACCGCAGTTCTTAAACCTGTGCAGGTGGGACAGGCTCTGGGAACGGAGCTCTCTCGCTTCCCAGGGCTCCGGGACACTCTGCTCTGTTACCACTCCAGCTCTGCCCAGGACACAGCACCGGGAATTTTAACTCCAGAAGTACAACAGCCCCTGGAAAAACGAGATACCAGTGAGAGCGTGGAGTCCAGGGAGGAAGTCAGGCACCCACATCCAAGATCTGCAGGAGGCAGGGCGGAGCTGCACAGCTCCAGTGCTCCCAGAAATGAAGCTCCCGTGACTTGCATTGAGACATTTTTACTGGCTCCTCTTCATTTCTGACTCCATGAAAAATTCAGGTGGGTTCTGGCTGCTGTCTGTGCCTCGGAGGTGAGGAGAGAGCGAGAATTACCCCGGCTGGGATTGGCCTGCTCCCTGCTGCTCGTGGCCGGGAACACCTTCGGGAACACCTTGGGCACAGGCAGAGCCAGAGGGAGGAACTGTAATTCCAGCTCTGTGGAAAATCCCCCTTCCCCTTCCCCTCGCCCCACCTCTCTCCGAACGCTCCGCGGGCTGTGAGAATGATGAGGACAATAAAATGTGCTGCTCAATTATCCCGGAGAGGAGTTGCTGCAGTTCCAGCCCACGATCCCTCAGCCCCCCGTGTCCCGTGGATCAGCGCAGTGGGCATTACACTTGCTGGGAAGAGGATTAGGGAAGCACAGGAGGCGGAGGGGCAGCTTTTATTTAATCGAATGGTTGTTCTACCCGATTTCCTGCAGGCTCTTTTGATTTGCAGTGAGCGGGCAATGGAGATCAGCTGGGTTTTTAAAGCCTTGCTGACACAACTCCTGATAAATAAAGATGAGCTTCCACCAGCGAGTATTCTCTGGGAAACAAAGGATTTGTACCTTGGGATCTTCTGGCCAGGGGCACAGGAGCGGGGAGAGTGTGGCAGGCAGGAATTAACATGCAGAGCCTGGAACTGAATATTTCCAACCATAATAAGCAACAGGAAAAATGTGGAGAGCCGCAGAAAATCGGTTTGAAATGCAGACCCAGGCAGGATGGGAGCCCCTCGCTCCAGGGTCGATGTCTCCTGGGGACACGGGGCTGCTGGGTGGCTTCTTGCTCCTCCTGTGTCACCAGGGGAGCCCCAGGGAGGGTCCTGCTGCAGAGGGACACAAGTTCAGTTTGCCAATGCCGCCGTCACCCTCGGGATGTTCCCAGCAGCACGAGGAGAGGCTTGCAAGAGCCCCTGGGGTAGGATTTCACCGTGACCACGAGGTTTGGACCATGCCCAAACGCGGGTGGCAGTGTCCAGGCGTGTCAGGGGCATCGCCTGCCCGGGGCTGTGCGCCCAGCTTTTGCACATTTCTAAATGTGCACCATTTACACCCAGGTTTGGGGTCTAAAGGCAGCTTCCTCCAGCCCCCTGGGAAGTTGTGGTGCCCAGACGGAGCTGCTGGAGTGCCAAGGGGGAATCCCAAGGCGCTGTGGTGAGCACCTTGCTGGTTCCCCGCTAAGGCAGGGGCGGGAGGGAATGATCCAGTGGGGTTCAGGGCAGGATGCTGACGGGGGGAATTCTTCTGCTCGAGGCTGGTCCCTGGCTGGGCTTTTCTCCTTCCCCTGGTGTGTCCTTCTCCCAGAAGTGGCTCTGGTGTTCATCTCCCCTCCGAGGGTGATGGGTCCTGAAGGGCCATTCCCGTGGGAAGGGACAGGTCTTCCCTTGGAAAGCTCTTGGGCCGGGCAGGAGGGATCTGGCTGTTCCTGTTGGTCTGGTATCCCTGTGAGTGGCACTGGGCAGACAAGAGCAATGGCAGAAAGCCGCTCTCTGTCCCGTCTGCTGCCCAGGCACGCACAGGGAAGGGTCTGGAGCGGAGTCTGAGGATGTCTCACCTTTGGAAGCCCCAGCTCACAAGAGAGGCTGCTCATAGCTCATCCAGCACCACCTCGGAGCCACCTCATTCCATTCCCACAGCGATCCAGCCTCTCAGTGAGCCTCTCTCCTCTGTCACTGCACGACGCCAGTGAATGGAGTCAGGGATTCCCATCCAGGGGCCTCGGGCACAGCCGAGCTGGGAACCCACGAGCCACGGGGCAGCCATGAATTCAATTGCTTTGGCATGCTAGGATGTGCTTCCTAATTACAAATCTGCTTTGAAGCGCCCTCCAAGGGCCAAGGGAACAATTTTTGATTTATGAAATAATATCTGTGTCTTTTCTAAAGTAAATACTTGGTGTGTGCGAAGGTTAACTCTGATTCATATCTTGCTGCAGGGTGAGTTCTGTAATAACGTCCCCGTGCTCGTGGTAACAGACAACAGCCGTGCTACAAATGGCAGAATTCGAGTACCAACCCGTGTTGCAGCGGAGAATCCCAAAGGAGAGGAGCCAGGGAAGTGGCTCCTGTTTATTACTGCTGGAACATTAGCAGCAGCTGGGTTAGGTCACCTAAAGACTTCTGTGCTGGATGGTTTCTAGCTGGCCATAACTTTCTGAAGCTTTGCAATTTTCTGCTTGTCATCACTGTTTCTTTATGTGTGATCCGGCCTGATCCGTTGTTTTTTTTCTCGGAGAGAATATCTTAGGAGAAAACACAGCTCCTGCGTCCCCTCGGATGAACCAGGTGTGACTGACCTTCCCGGGGCAGCAGAGCGCTGCTGTCCCCCTCTGAGTCATTTGCCTGCTCCCAGGAATCCCAGGATCACTGAGGTTGGAAAAGCCCTCCCAGAACATCGAGTCCAAGCTGTCCCACCTTGTCCCCAGCCCAGAGCTCTGAGTGCCACCTCCAGCCCTTCCTTGGACACCTCCAGGGNGGGCCCCCCTGAGCCTCCTTTTCTCCAGGCTGAGCCCCTTTCCCAGCTCCCTCAGCCGCTCCTGGGGCTCCAGCCCCTTCCCAGCTCCGTTCCCTGCCCTGGACACGCTCCAGCCCCTCAGTGTCCTTCTTGTCCTGAGTGTCCCAGAGCTGTCCCCGGCACTGGAGGTGCCTCACCCACTCCTTGTGTGGCCCCTCCAGACCCTTCACCACCCTCGTGTCCCTCTTGGACACTTCACCATCCTTTGGTGTCACCAATTTGATCATCTGTCCCAGCGCCTCCAGGTGCCACAGAGCAGCTTGGGGGCAGTGAGGTCCTGGCAGGGTTGAGGGACAATAAAGGCTGGAACAGGATAGGCTGGAATGACACCCGATCCCATGGGAATAACCACAGACGTGCACCTGGGAGTCACACAGAGCCTGGATTCACTCACGGACACCCGCATGATGGGAAAAGCTTGGACTGGTCTCTGCTGCTGTTCACACATTCCCCCTTTTTATTTTCAGGTCATAATTCCCGCATGTTTTCCTTATTTGAAATGTCTTTGTTCTTTGAGCTCGTTCTGGGAACAAAAGGAACACAGGGCTGAAGCAGAGTTTGACCTGGGGACACAGGAGCCTGGTGGCCGCTGAACAGAGGCGATTTCCTTCCGGCTCTGCCTGCAGTACAGCAGCGTCCAGCTCTGCAGCCCTGTCCCTCATCGGGTGACCCCAAAGTGCTCCACAGCCACCGTCGCTGCCCTGTCAGGGGTAGAAAACCCCTCTGTAAGTTAATTTTAAATGCACCATTCCTCTAAATTTCCGATGACAGCTCCAACCTGCATTTCACTTTCCGTGCCTGGGCTCAGCCCAGAGCAGAGAGCTTTGTCTCCATGAGGAAGTGTGGAGTTGGACAGGCTATCTTTGAATTATGGGGATCTGGGAAAACATCCTGCATTTCCCTTCCTTGGAAGCCTGCAATAAAGCTTCGGTGCTGTTGCTGCTTATTTATCAGGAGAATGCCTTGGAGCAGAGAGTCCAACTCGCAGTCACTTATCTTCGGGAATAACTCGCACCCGAGATGGTTTTGCCCTGTTAAAATTGATGGACTTGGTGCTGGCTCAGGAGATCCATGCAAAAAGCTGGAAATGCAAACAGACACAGGCGGGAGGAACATCTGGCTGAGCTGTTCCCTGTGACAGAGATAAGCAACACAGGCTGGCCCTCTCTCCTCATTTGCATCCTAGGGAAGCTCAGGCCTCGCTTAGATGTGCCTGGGACAGAAGATTGAAATCGCTTCTTCCAAAAAAAGTTCACTCATGGAATCACAGAATTGTTCGGGCTGGAAAAGACCTTTAAGATATTCAGGTCCTTTCATGTCCACCACTAATCCACGTCCTCAAGTGCCACGTCCACCGGTGCTTTGAACACTCCAAGGATGGTGACTCCACCATCCCTGCCCTGGACAGTCTGTTCCAGCACTTTAAATCCCTTTCCATGAAGATTTTTCTCCCAGTATCTAATCTGAACCTTCCCTGGCATAACTTGAGGCCATGGCATGGTGCTGATGAGTTTTACTCATCGCAGCCCTTTTCAGGACAGGGTTTATGGTTTTATTCATTTCAATAGGAACTTCCTCTTTAGGGGATACAAAATCGGGATTGGGCTCTTTACCAGACACCAGAGACCATCACTGGAGGGGCAGGACAAGGGGGAATGGGTTCAAACTGAAAGAGGGGAATTTTAGGTTGGATATTGGGAAGGAATTCTTCTCTGTGAGGGTGGGAGGCCCTGGCACAGGGTGCCCAGAGCAGCTGTGGCTGCCCCTGGATCCCTGGCAGTGCCCAAGGCCAGGCTGGACGGGGCTGGGAGCAGCCTGGGACAGTGGAAGGTGTCCCTGCCCATGGCAGGGGTGGCACTGGATGGGCTTTAAAGTCCCTTCCAGCCCAAAGCATTCCATAATTCCATGATTCTGTGAGCACCGGGGTTCAGGTACCACGAGAGATTTCACGGGAAGTATTTCCAGCAAAGCCTGGCAAGTCTGGGTGTGTCCCCTGCCAGGTTTGTCAGCTGGAGAAGGAAAGCGCAGCGTGAAAAGCTGGTCCCACCAAAGGAAATCCAAAGAGGAGGAGCCCCTCTGGCTGGGGCAGGGAGCAGGGAGCGTGGAAGGAGCAAACCCGGGGATCCAGGATCCAGACCCACTCCTGTCAGCACCATCCTACCGCACTGAGATGGAAATGATGAAAAGAAAGGACTCTCCCCAGCACAAGTCCTTCTCTGCTGCTGAGCCTCTCCCAGCCCCCAGGACTGGACCTGCTGGCCTGTCCTGTTTTGGACCAGAGCTTGAGGGACAATTCCTGTGCCAGCAGGAGCAGGGCCCTTTGCCAGCACTCCTGATGCTCCATTCAAAGGAGTAGCAGGAGGCCTCGGTTCAGGAAATGCTGATTTTGTCAAATCCTTTTGCAGCGGCTGTTCCCTGCCTGCGGTTATTAATAGTCTGATGACATCTCCACCTTCTGCTTCTCCCTCTGCAGCCCCACAGGCTTGGATGCCAAAGTTTTGACTTTCCCAAGAGGGAATGGCTCAGTGCGGCAGGATTTCTGTCACACAGCCACCGTTCCCTCACTCCTCAGGGTGCCAGGATGGGATTTCGTGTGCCAGGCTGCAGGGAGATCATCTCCCATCTCCCACAGACACCTGCACTCCCTGCCTGGGCAGCTCTGGGGTGCTGTAACCAACAGGAAACTACGAACTCTGTGACTTGGGACCAATGGAGGTTGAACCAATTAATCTCTCTGGGTTTTGAGTGTATAAGGTTTGTGAAAAATCTGGTAAAATCCATGTGCCATGGAATGATTTTCTCTGCACACCCAGGTTATGTGTGGGTGAAATTATTTCTGTTGCACATCCTGGCCAGAAATAAAGTAAAGTTTTGACTCTCTAACACTAAAAATGCTGTTGGAGGGTTTTTGTTTTTGTCTTTCCCACAGTTTCGGTGGCAAAAGGATGTGAGATATTATTGTGAACAGCACATTAAGCCTTAATAGTTACCAGTTTATTCCTTGCTCAGTGTCCCAGGTGCTTTCATGATCTCATACAGACGAGGGAGAACAAGCTTTGCCCATTCAAAAGCTCTAAAAAAGTGATTATCAGCTTTCCAAGTGACAAACGCCTTGCTGAAGTCACTTCTGTCCCCACTGGGTGGCCCTCAGGGTGTCCAGCTTGGCACAGCAGCCAGAGGAGCTTTGTCTGTGTGCTGGGCTGAGCCCGGAGCCTCCCCTGCTCCCTGGAGAAATCAGGGATGCAGAATTCCTTTCTCCTGCACAGACCCCGTTTGGAGCAGGAAAAAAAAACCCAACAGACTTTTACACGTAGGTGAAGAATTTTCCATAACATTTCAAGTGGAAATGTTCACATTTCAGGAACGTGAAACATCTCGGGAAGCAGAGACATGGAATGGTTGAGTTTGGACACGAGGACTGTGGTGGCCCTGCCCGGTCAGGCTTCAGATATCTCCAAGGATCAGTGTAGTGCAAAGTGTAATTAGGGAGGACCAATCCCGGGGGAAAACAGGACAGGAAAAGTCAATAATGACCCCCTGATTGGGGAAATCCTGGGATGGGGAGGGATGGATGCTGTGGCAATGGTTGGTCTGGATGGCTCCTGTGGCCCGTGGGACCATTTGAGACAACGCTGGGTGAGGCCACGCAGGACACTCTGCCTTGAGCCCTGTTCCACTGGGCAGCTCCCTTGGGAATTCTGCCACGAGCGAGGATTTCCAAGCAGTCCAGCCACGAGCCTGTGCTCAGAGCTGGGGGCTGGAGAAGCCTGGGGGTCCAGGCTGTGGTGACACTCATCCATCGGGCCAAGGGAGCAGCAAACAGCACCTGGAGCCTACCAAGAGAGGTTCCAGCATTTCCCGGAGGAGGGGATGTGCTGGAGCTCTGAAGAGAGGGTGGAGAAGGCCGGAATGCGTAATGGACAGTCCTGCTGGGAAGGAGAACACGGTCAAAAATGTCGACCTCGCCAGGAAAAGTCATAAAATTGTTTAAAAAAAATGAAATTGGTGCGGAGGCTCATTTTCCTCCTCCCTCACCCTCCCGGAGCTGGGCTTCCAACCGGCCCTGCTGCTGCGAGAGCCGCCAAGGCCCGGTCTGCGCCCCCGGGGACTGTGAGGCGCTCAGGCTGCTCTTCCTCCCAGCAGCTGCGAGCCTGAAGGATCGTCCTAAACCCCCAGAGCTCTCGAGAAGAGCTTTGCTTCAGCTCAGATGATGCAGCAGCAAGAGCTCTGCTGCTCCCAGGCCGCTCTCACGGGGACAGTCACCAGGGGCCGGCAGCAGCAGGTGCCAGCGTCCCGTTCCTTGCGGGGGGACATTACAGCCACCAGCAGATCCGAGATTCCGGCTGCCTGGCCCAGCTGAGCGCTCAGCCGCTGCCACCTCGGCCGCAGAGAAGGATGTCTTTAATATCAGCACCGGAATATGACTCATCGGGGCAGGTTTTTTTTAATCTTTTTTCCAAGGGGGAAAAAAAAAGCGAGCAGAAATTCTGCTTCGTGCTCTGTCACGAGGAGAGGGATGGGATGAAAGGTAATTGGATCCTGTTGCTTCCTAAACAGCTAAATATTTACATATAGGCTGGGCTATTAATCACGGCCCCATATGGCAGCAGAGCTTTGCCGAGCGCTCCTGGGAGAGCTGCTGGGAGCAGCGTGTTTGTCTCCCAAATGCCTCCCTGACAGCTCCACTTTCATCACAATCAGCCGTGACACCATAATTACAGATTTGGGGAGGTTCGCAGCCTCCCCGTGATTGATTGTTTGATACACACAATTTAGAAGATAGATGTTCTTATTTAAATCAACTCCTTCGCGAGGGAAGTGGCGGCACGGGGAACAAACGGGAGCATCCCGGGGCTGTGGCACTGGCCAGGATGAGCCCCACGTCCCTCACAGCCCCCTCTGCTCCCAGGGCTCCTGGCCAGGTCCTGGCAGGTACATGAAGGTGCTGCTGCACATTCAGCTCTGTCCCCTCCTTGCTGGTGACACCACCACGCTGACTCCTTCAGCTGTTCCCAGGCCTTGCCAGGGTTTGGTTCCCTGGAAAGCCTCGTGTGAAGAGGAAAAGGGAAAAGGTCCTGCCTGCTGTGGCCGTCTCTGGCCCCTGGTTGACTGCTCTCAGCTCCAGCTCAGGCTGCCCTTCCCCAGGAGCAGTAAATCCCAGGGAGGGACAGGCTGGATGAGGTTTCTTCCCATTTATTTTGTGTTTTCCAGCTGCCAGTTTTATGGAGCAACAACACCCAGCGTCCAGCTCGTGTGTCAGGGCTGGGGGCTTTTTTATGACCTTTTTTATGGCCTCTTTTGTAGATCCCAGTAACTCATCCTGGCTCCTCCTGCCTTATTCCATGCTGGTCTGTATTTACAGCATCCCTCTTTTGCCAAGGGCACAGGAATGGAGGGGAGGCAGCACAGGGAGGGGATGGAGGTCACACCAGGGGGATGGAGCTGTGCCAAAGAGCTGCTGGAGAGATCTTTGTTCTGCTGTGGTCAGTGCCTGCAAGGCCTGCACCTTATCACAGGTGGCTGTCACTTCTGAAAAGAGCTGCTTGAACAAAACCTAATTACAATTATTTTATTTTATTTTATTT
>VZTD01000438.1:762475-794224 GCA_013397725.1 Rhagologus leucostigma | reverse complement strand
TATTTAGTATATTATTAGTATATATTATTATGTAGGATATTAGCATACTATTAGTATCTACAGTATTAGTATATTGCAATATTTAGCATTATATTCATTTTTTAATCTGAGAATCTTCTCCCTGAGCTTTCTTTTCCCAAACTTTCCTGTTTTTACTGAGGTTATCTCCTCACTCTGCCTGCTCCTGCCAGGCAGGAGCTTCTCCGTGTCCACACAGAACTTTGGACATTATTTTGAAGAACGTGGTCCCAACTTTCACATTGCTCCAGCCCCGTGTGACTCCTCCAGCCCCTCACTTCCATATCCCCAATTCCAGTGGCTTCAGGGAAGCTCCTCTGGATTTGCACCATCTCAGAGGAGAGGAAATAATGGAAGTGAAGTCCAGAGTCAATTAATGATTCCTCCACAGCTCTTAGAGAATTGCTTTGGTAATTAGATGCTCGAGCAGCCCCTGGCTGTGCGCAGACATGGAAATGGGGTTTGTAAAGTTACCTGGAGGTCTCAAAATGCAGCTGTGAATCAGGAGGGTTTTCAAAGTGTTCCACTCTCTGCAAATGCCAGAGATGCTCAGAAATGGCCTCTCAGGGCTGAAAGTGGCAGTTTGCAGTTGTGGGGGGCAATTTGAAAACCTGAATAAATATTATCTACAAGAAAATTCTGTATGTGTGTGTGTGTGTGTGTGTGCTAAACAGGATTTTTACCTTGATGCATTAATCTGAGGCAGGAAGAAATATTCACCACTTCCACTAAGGAACAGAATTTTATGGCAAATAGACCTCTCCAGGCTGAACTTTGCAATAGGCTTTGAGCTCAATTTATCTTCTGGATGGCAAAATTTAGCTTGTTTTGCTGTAAAAAGTCCAGGTGAGACAACAACAAAAATAAGATTGGGGTTTTTTTTTCTTTTTTTTTTTTTTTAAGGAACCTCCAGACAAATATGATTTAGTGGTGGTGATATTTGCTCTTGACAGAGCTAATGCTTTGGTAGCCTTTCCCTTGACCCCTGTAGATGGCATAGCCAGGAATATTTAAAACGTGATTTATGATGTGCTCCGTGCGACTTTCCCAGATGGAGCTCAGAGATGGATTCGGGGAGAAAAATACCTCACTGAAGGCCTTCAGCTGCCTGTGCCCTGTCCCGAGCAGGGGAGGGGCTCGTTCTCTGTGGGAACAGGCAGTACAGGAGGAGGACAGAGGATTTACCGAGCGGGATGGGAGAATGGGAACCCATCTCCAGCATCAAAGAAGGGCCAAGTTAAGCGCCAGAGTATCATAAAACCATGGAATGGTTTGTGTTGGGAGAGACCTTAAAGATTGTCCAGTGCCACCCCCTGCCACGGACCTAAACCCTGCAGGGATCTGATGAGTGGGGGTTGCTCAGTTTGCACAGAATCCCAGAAGGGTTTGGGGTGGAAGGGACCTCGAAGCCCATCCAGTGCCACCCCTGCCATGGGCAGGGACACCTCCCACTGTCCCACAGCCCCGTCCGACCTGGCCCGGGACACTTCCAGGGCTGGGGAGGCGCTGGGAGCAGGAAAAGCCACGAATGAGAGGGCGCCAGGCCAGAGCCAGGAGCTCGGGGCTGTGCTTAGAGTCCACCAAAGCCCTTCAGCTGCATTTCAGCTCCTGCCTTTGCCTCCCGGCTCCCTAGTGCCCTTGGACTCTCTGCCTGAGGCATCAATCCCTGAGCGCGGTGCTGTGTCAGGAGGACAAACCTATTGATGATTATAGAGCGTTCAGGTAACTATGGCAACAGATATTCTGCCTTTTTGCGTCTCACGAGACGAAACAAAGAACCCGAACGTGCCCCGAAACCTCCCCGGCACCCCGAGCTGACTCATCACTTCCCAGCCCCTGCTTCCCCGGAATTATTCCGGCAAAGGTTGCTTCTGTCGGGTTGGAAGCAACGGAGTAAATTTTTTAAAAGCACCTTGCTTTATTGCTTGCTGGTCAGATTATTCCCAACGCCACGGCTTCAGCTTGGAAAGAGTCCATAACGTTGGATGGCAATAAACCAGAGAGCTGAGGCACGGAATTTATGGCCATGAGCTAATGAAGTGCGGGGATGGATGTTCAGCATAACCCTGCTCCCTGCACCAGCTCTGAGTGTCCTCCCAGCTCCTTGCAGGGGGTTTGGATGATCCGGGAGCCCCGAGCCTCCCTGGTAACATCCAGCATTTTCATTTCATCAAAACAGCTTCAGCCACTGTCAAAAGGAGCCGAGACACGGGAGAAATTGCTCCATGAGGAAACAGTAATGCCATGAAGAGGGAAAGCTTATCCAGACTCTGGGGAAATAGGGGTGGCTGTTATTTGTTATATGGGTGAAAGATGAGAGCACTGCACGGAGAGGCTGGGCCACGCTGCTCTGAGCAGCTCCCGGGAAGGTGCTGCAGCTCCAAATCCAGGCCTGGGAGCTCTGCAGCAGATGGAAAATGTGGTGCAGGGCGTGGGGAGGGTCCTGAGGAGTTCCTGGGAGGTTGGCCAGGCTGAGCTGGGCACTGGCAATGCCATGCCTTGATTTTGGGGATCGTCTGACCTCCATGGCCATGGAGATTCCCGGCCCATCCCTGGGGTTATCCTGGTGGGGCTGCTGCCAGAAGGGAGTGGAGGTGTCTGTGCCTCTGTCAGGAACCAGCCTCACCCTCAGTAAGTGGGGATGGAAATCCCAGCAGCCCCAGTGGGTTTGTGCCCTCCCTTCCCTTTTCCAGGTGGAAGAAATGAGGAGACCTCATTGCTCTCGTGCTCGAATGACAGACCTGGTGAGGTCTGAGTTGTTCCTGTGTCCACTACATAAAAATCCCAGGAGCTGCAATCAGAGCAGTTAAACATTCACACGAAGCTTGTCCTTATTCCTTCCCCTGCTCCCAGAGCTCCCCAGTGACTCTCATTCCCAGTGGATTCCCCCTGGCAAGACCATTGCAAGCCAAGTGTGCTTCCCCTCTCACCAAGGACACTTGTCCGGCAGCACCATTTGGGGACACTGGGGTGGCACCTGGCCAGGGACGCAGCAAAGCTGAGGAACAAGTGACCTTGGCTGCTGATTTGCCTCTCTCATGGAGGGCAGGGCTGGCGCTGGAGCATCTTCTCCCACGCTGGAGATGGAGGGAGCTGAGCTGAGACTTCCCAAAGCGCTTGAATTACACCTTCCTCGTGTTATTCCTTCAATTCCAGAGAGGTGCTGTGGCCTGAGCACCTTCCCCTGCGTAAGCGCATTCTGAAAAGCTGAAAAGTCTCTTAAACGCTTCAGAAATCTGGTTCACCTTGCCTTTGGCTGACAGGAATGTTTGCACTTCGCAGAGAGGCAGATTCCAGGTGCTGTTTTCACTCAAACTCCCTTCAAGTCTGGAGAGGTCTGTGCCTGTGCCTGTGCCTGTGCAAGGAGAGTCTGAATCCCCCTGACCCGCCGAGGTTTCACCCCTGGGCTCCCCCTGAGCTGCTCTCCCTGCTCCAGCACCAGCCCCATCCCTCTTTATTTGATTTATTCCAAGTTTGGCACCAACCCCAGCAAAGCCTGGTGACCAACCAGCCCTGGAGGGAGCACACACTGATGTGCTTCCGAGGAGAGGGTTTGCTCTTCGATCTCTTGGCTCCAAGGGGAAGGGAAGGACCCTCACGTCTCGTTCAGTCCTTTGTTCACTCACATGTAATTAAGATCTCCTGGATCTGCAGCTCGGCCCGCCTTTAATTAGAGACATTTCAGCACCACAAGCGCTGGCACAAACAGATAATGGAGCTGCCTCTGTGCACTGCCAGCAGACAAAACCGACCGCGGGAAAAGGCAGTTTCCCTGGAAATTAACCGTGCACTCTGCCTTGGAATTCACTGCTCTGTCCCCCACACGGCTGAGGGGAAGGAGATGAAAAGCCATCCCCCTCTCCAGGGTGCTGGCCAAGTTCACAGGGCCAGAGAGGAGCTGTGCCCACGTGCGAGGCACTGACAGCTCCTTTAGAGCCCAGCTCGTGGTGGGATGGGCACCAGGCCCCGGCTGGGACCTCCAGGGACCCACCGGCTTCTGAGCAGGCTCAGCTTAGGGCAGTGACCAGACAGGCTCGGGCTCAGGCCACCCTACACCAACCCTGTGTCCAAACCGGGGCTGATCTCTGTAGGAGGAGGGTAAATCCTAAATCCTTCCTCCTCCCATCCTGTGCTGTGTCATCCCTTCTGGGCCTCAGCTCCAGAGCCACCTCTGAGCCTGGTTCTGAAACGCGGCAGGAGGAGGAGATCCTGCACAAAGGACGGGGCACTGCTGTTGTCTGCAAGCCTCACACACTTCGATTTAAATCCCGCTTTGTGAGCTTCTCACACTCTCACATTTGGGGGAAGAGAAGAAACCAGGCAATAAAGCAAGCTGCCACTTGGGAACTCTTCTTTTTTTTGTTATTTTTCCATTATCTCATCCGTGAGGGAGAACTGTTCCGTGCCAGGAGAGCCGATCTCCCGGGTGGGGAGATGGTGCTCTGCTGGCAGAGCTCTGAGGCATTCACCTGGGGAAAGGAAAAGATTGTTTCCTCCAGTGGACAATATCTGAAGAGCAGGCTCATTTTCCCACTTTTTCTGAGTGCAGAGGAGCTTGGCTGCTCCGTGCTGCATCCAGAGGAGCCCCGGGCCAGCCCTGCCCTGGAGCTGGGCTAGGACAGGCAGGAGGAGAGGGAATGAGGCAGCACCAGCAACGCCAGCAGGAGCTGGGAGGAGCAGGAAGCAGCACGCGGGGAGAGAATCACAGAATCCTCAAGGCTGGAAAAGGCTTTTAGGATTATCGAGTCCAACCACACCCCAGCCCCATGTTCACCACTAAACCCTCTCCTCCAGTGCCGCATCCAGACATTTTTTGAACCCTTCCAGGGATGGTGGCTCCACCCGGGGTAGGAAAAAGGATGACCTGGGCTGTGCAGGATTTTGGGCAGAGTTCCCATTCTGGGAATGGGCCCCTCTCCACCCTCCCGCGGCTGAGGGTGTTGGTTGGGCCATTTCCAGGGAGTTGTTCCTTTCCACTGAGCAGAACTTCGGGGATTCAAGTTCGGTTTGCTGTTTGATTTTGTTTTCTAATTTATATTCAGATGAGACAGAGCTCAGAGCTCAAGGTTTTATTTTGCGAGTTGCGAAGATAAATGTGTGGACAGATCCATCCCAAGTCCCTGGTTTAACTGGAATGCTGCTCCACTGGCTCAGGAATGGGCTCATCTCGATCAGCTCTGTTGATATTTCACCCCTCGGGCCATTGAATCTCCTTTTTAGTCAGCAGAGAAAACTCATTTCAGCTTTATCCCTACAACACCCCTCAGAAATCTGCCACAGGATGGGATGAAGGGCACTTGTCTCTCCCGAAGGAACCCTGGAGGGGCTCAAAGACACGGATTTAAGTGGGAACCCACAGCTCAAACTCCATCCAGACAAACAAGAGGCGACAGATTTAGCAGGACAAAGAATTCCTCACTCAAATATATCCTTGGTTCTGGTGACAAAGGCACCAAACAGCTGCAGCCAGTTATTGAGGGGGAAAAAAAAAAGTCAATCTATGGCTAAATTAAAAATAAAGAAATTAATACAATTTAATGAGTTTTAACTCCGCAGAAAGTTGAAGAAGGATGGGATATTTTGATTTTGGACTCATTACACACAACAAAGTGGTTTGACAGGAGATGCTAAATTTCCCAGAAGACCACTCCTTAATTAATTTAAAATCATAAACCAATTAACATATTTAATACTAAACGCCCATACAATTAATTTGGCACTGGGAGAAGATGTGTGGTGTTTAGGGAAAGGAAAAGAAGCTGGATTTCTCAGAGATAAATAAGAAGTTGATTTATTTAAGCACAAAATTCACAAGGAACAGGATGAACACCCCTTCAGGTGAAAAACTCAGCTCTTCTTCCATACATCTGACCTGAATTTCCCCTCTGTCAGTTTGAACCCTTCCCCCTTGTCCTGTCACTTCAATTCCTGATGAACAATCCCTTCTCAGCTTCCCTGCAGCCCCTTCAGAGCCTGGAAGGGGCTCTGAGGTCTCCACTCAACCTTCTCCTCTCCAGGATGAGCATTCCCAGCTCTCCCAGCCTGGCTCCACAGGGGAGGTTCTCCAGTCCCTTTATCAACTTCCAGGTCTCCTCCGGAATCGTTCCAACAGTTCCTTGTCCTCCTGATGTTTGGGACACCCGAACTGGGCACCGTGGGGTCTCAGCAGAGAGAGAATCCCCTCCCTGGCCCTGCTGCCCACACTCGTGTGGATGTTCCAGCCCAGGATTTGTTTGGCTTTCTGGGCTGTGCCGTCTTTCCCCCAGGATTTGTGCCCAAACAGCTCCGAAGTTTTCTGGGACCTGATAAAACTCCTCTGGCTGTGGAGCTGAAGGAAAAGACACCCAGGAAAGAGAATTCTCGTGTCTGGGTCTCACCTCCTGTCTGGTTTCAGGTGACTCTCCCAGGAACCTCTGTGGATAATTTGTGTTCATCTTCCTCTCTCTTCCTTTGAGGGACAAGTGTTCACTTTCTTGTTTTCCAGCCTGAGCGGGGAGAAATGGAAGATGCCTGGAGCAACAGTTTTCCAGGTCATTAGGAAGCCAATCAGAGAGGGGCTGAATCTTGGGGTGATGTTTTTCACGGGCATCAGAGAAGGAGGGCATGGCGGGTCCTATTCAAGCAGTTCAAAGAATTCTTCACATGGAGGAAGGAGCACCAAGTTTAAGGATTGGGAGAAAAATAAGGAGAAGATCAAATAAACTTTCAAACCTGGCTGTGTGTGATCTCAGACGCCTTCTGACAATAACATGTTATTCCTCATCATTACTGAGAGGCAGAATTAAAACTGCTTTAGTGCTTGAAAGTGCTTTTCTGGACTGCAGCACGCCAGCATTTCTCCTGTGTGGAGCGGGACACTAGGAATTTCTGGGTTTATAACACTGGTTTGGAAGGCAAGGAAAAGCTCCCCCAGGTGCAGTTCGTCTCCAGTTCCTGCTGGGAGCAATCCCAACCCAGCCCTGGGTGAGCACAGCCCTCATTTCTGAGCACATCCGTGTGTGCTGGGCTCTCTCTGGACACTGAAATTCCTATAACCTTAATGGGAATTCTCAGCTCTTTGTAAGGTTTTAGAATTCTCAGGTTTTAGAAGGCTGAGGACAGCGAGCACTAAAGAGTTTGTAGGGAGAAAGGGAATTTTGAAACGCTCCTGATAACAGAGGCCATGTCCTGAGTGTCTGCGGTGCAGGAGAGCTTTGGGTCAGAAAATCATGGAAACACGGAATATCCTGAGTGGGATCCCCAAAGGGATGGGATCAACCTCAGACATCCCTCACAGGGACGTGTTAACCTGTCGAGGGCCCAGAGCCCTCAGCTCTCAGTCCGGGCTGCAGGGACAGCAGGGATGGAGCCTGACTGCTGCTACAGCCACTTCTAGCTTGTTACTGTTTGTTTCTTCGGGAATTGCCTCACTTACTCGCACTAATTTAAAATTTTGTACACAAAAACTAATCAAGAACCCAAATTATCTCCTTTTTAAGCAAGGGGAGAACTGCAGAATCAGCCTGAAATCACTGCGAAAATAATAAAAGGCAGATTCAGTGAGAGACTAAAAAGCAGAGCAAGTACAGCTGTGAGCTGGTCTAGGTTTATCTCAGCTACTGAAAAGCAGACAAAAGGTATTGGTCTAGCTCAGATTTAATTTTCTTAACTAACACTCGGTTGCATAGAGATTGGGGAAATAATGAATATTCTGCTTCAGCTGCTGCACCAGAAAATTCAGAAGCAAAATGGCACATGTCACATTGAAACGAGATTGGTGCTGCTTCTTTGTAAGTGGGATGAAGATTCCCTTTAAAAACACTATTTTTAGTCACCTAAAATTTCCCATTGACATGAAGTGAAATGTTTGTCTCCTTTGCAGAACTTGGGCCTCCTGCTCGGTGTTTTTCCTTCAGTGGGAGGCGGGGGGAGAAATTTTGGAGCATTTCTTTGCCACTTTCAAATGGATTTTGCTCCTGAGAATTTCAGGTTTCGTGTACTTTCAGTACTTGTTAAAACAAGAACAATTAGGTCTGACCGTGTTTGAAGATGATTTGGGTCAGAGTGACCCCAGTCCCTTAAGTGACACCGTCTCTGTGGCCACACCAGCCCGAGACAGCAGCAGACATTCCCAGCAGGAGCTCCAGGCTGTGAAGTTCAGGTCCCTTCCCAAAGATCCAAACTGACCCGCTGGGGACCGGCTGGGACAGGGTGTCCTGGCAGGACCCCCCGTCTGTCCGGCCCCGGAGGGAGCTGGTGACAAATGGAGCTCTCTGATGTGCCAACTGTCTGAATGATGTGTCCTTCGCCCGGAATGCAGCCCATAATCACAGCAATTATACATGGCAATCATTAATAATTGCATTTCCCTTCAATCAATTTTTACTAAAATATAGCTTTTGTGCCAGATTCCAGTTAATTTTTCCCATAGATGTGTCTCAGGCCTTGGCAATATTCCTGTGGGAAGATCAATCAGAACGCGGGACAGGATGACATGCTACATTTCTTGGGGGATCCAAGTTTTAATTAATTGTTATTCATAAACTAATTATCGGATTTACAAATGAGTTCTTGGGAAATTCATTAGCCCTCGGAAGCTGCGTGTCAGCTGTTTGCAGCAGGATGTGAGTCTGCTTTTCTTCGGGAGATGTAAATCCGTGCCTGGAAATGCAAAAGGGTTTTTTCCCTGGAGCTCTGGGGGCCTGGCCAAGGTCACCCCCCACCCTCGCCCTGCGAGGTGCTGGCGTTTGGCCGGCCTCAAACTCGGGGTAAGAGCAGCTCTGGGAGACAAATTGCACTGAGTGGAGCGAGGAGTGGAGGGTGTGCTCAGGACAGCTCCAGGAGAAAGCCAAGGAACATGTTCATTGCTTTTAGCCTGACTCCTTCCCACAGGGAGTGACCCAGAGCTGGGCGTGGGGCTGGGGCCTTCCTACCTGAGCTGAATCCCAGCCTGGTCTGGGGTGGAGAGGATCTTAAAATCAACTTCTGTCCATGGGCAGGGACACCTTCCACTGTCCCAGGCTGCTCCCAGCCCCATCCAGCCTGGCCTGGGGCACTGCCAGGGATCCAGGGGCAGCCACAGCTGCTCTGGGCACCCTGTGCCAGGGCCTGCCCACCCTCACAGAAGGTGCTGAACAGGAATCAATGGAATTCCGAGGGGCAGCTCCGATCTCTGCTCCCTGGGACAAGGAAAGGACAGGACCCAGGGAACGGCTGGAGCTGTGTCAGGAGAGATTTATGTTGGATTTTGGGAAAAGGTTCTTCCCCCAGAGGGTGCTGGGCACTGCCCAGGCTCCCCAGGGAATGGGCACGGCCCCGAGGCTGCCAGAGCTCCAGGAGCGTTTGGACAGCGCTGCCAGGGATGCCCAGGGGGGGGTTGTTGGGGTGTCCGTGCAGGGCCAGGAGCTGCACTGGGTGATCCCTGTGGTCCTTTGCCACCAGGAGATTCCATGATTCTGTGAACAGAGGGACAGCCCTCTCCTTCCTCTGAAGACAACTCTGAATTCTATTTTTCAGTGTGACTTCATTATTTTACCTTTTTACCACCTCGCTCCGCCTTCCAAGATTTTGCCTCAGTGCTGGAAACTGCCAGCTGTGCAGGCCAGATAAATCTGCATCATTTTCATCAAGCAAAAGAGAGAAGAAATGTTGATTCCAGGTTGATTTGGGGCCTGGATCCTTGTGCCGGTGCCTCTGGAGTGGGGAGAGGCTGCACGGGCGCACCTTGCCGTGCAACATCGCAGCCCTGCTGTGAGCTGTTCTTTTTAGCAGCCTGTCCTCAGCCAGGGGTATTAATTGTTTTCAAATATCTGAGATGTCTGAGTTGTTCTTGCCTGAGGCGACAGGGAATTCTATTAAATCCTGTCAATTCTATTAAATCCTGCCAATTCTATTAAGTCCTGCCTGTTCCAATCCGGGCACTAATGCAGAGATGCCTCTGACTCGTGGTTTGCAACTGAGAGGGTTCGAAGGTGCAACTGCCTGAAACCCTGGAAAAAGGGGAGTCCTTGAAGCACATTTATCTCCTGACCACATCACCTTTCAACCTGGGACTACGTTTGGGAATTCAAAATTTGCTGGGATGAGTGTTCTGAATGGAGCTTTCCAGAGCCCTTCCAGGCAGAACCAGAGCTGTAGGAGTCAAAGGCTGTGTTACAGGGAAAATCCCAGTTCAAATTAAAATCAAAAGTTGCTATCAGTGCTCCTAAAGTGGATGAAAAATGTCCTTGTTTATCCTTCCGGAGTTTGCAGAAGCAGCAGAAATCCGTGTGCACTGCAAACCTCTGTGATTTGTCAGCTCTCCCAGAGCCCAGCACTTAATGGATGGGAAAGCAGAGCTGGCATTTCTAATCCAGTCCCCTGGATGTTCAGGGGAGGGAAATGTTGGCTTTGGAGCATTTGGGAGTGAACTGGGGGTCCGGGCACTCTGCTGCTGTCAGGGAATTGCTTCCTCTGCCCATCCTGGCAGTTCCCACATTTCCTTGCCAGGAAATGGATGTCCAGGAGGAAAATGGGAAGCTCTCAGGGTGCTTCCCTGAGAGAAGCCTGAAGCCCTGTCCAGGACAGGAAGGTGTCAGAAGCTAAACAGAAGCTTAATTCCCCACTGTCCTTTAACTCGGGCTGTTTCATCTCTCTCTTTTACTTTCTTTCGATTTTTTTCCCCAGCTGAAACTATTTACTGATTCACAAAAAGTTCTGAAACTGCATTTTTTAAGCACATCCACTATTTGTCAGGGGAAAAAAAAAAAAAGAAAGTCACAAAACCAATGCGAAAAACCAGCCAGCTGTTGTTCTCACATTCTGCTTTCAGCCCCTGCCTGGAACTGCCTGGTCTGGGACAGCCACCACAGCCAGCACAGCTTTTTGGGGGGGTTACCGTCACACGTGGCTTCTGTGGCCAAGTCCCTGAATCACCTCAAGGGCAGATTTTACCCCGTGATCGATTCTCAGGTCATGGGGATGGTTTTTAATCCCTGTTTGGCACCGATGGGTGCATTGGAAGAGCGGGATCAGGAGCTCCTGGTGATGCCAGGCTGTTCCCATCCCTCTGGGCCTGACACTGAACTCCTCTGAGGGATGCAGACTCCGAGGGAGATGCGGAGGATGCTTGGTCCTGCTGGAGACGGTGCCCTGAGGGAGATGCTGCCCACTCACATCCTCTAAATTCATCAAACAAGGGGGTGCAGGGGGCCACACACCCCAGGACAGCCAGGGCAGGGGTGGCAGGAGCAGAGAGAGGGGGTGGTGGCACTTCTGTTGGAAAAGCCTCCCAAAAACGAGGGAGTAAAGCCCTTTTAAAAGGGGAAACCACACGAGGAGCAGCTGAGGGCTCTTGGTTTGTTCAGCTGGAGGAGACTGAGGGGAGACTCATCCCAGTTACAACTTCTCATGAGGGGAAGAGCAGGGGCAGGCGCTGAGCTCTGCTCTCTGTGACAGGGACAGGGCCTGAGGAACGGCCTGAAGTGGTGTCAGGGGAGGGTTAGGCTGGATTTCGGGAAAAGGTTCTTCCCCCAGAGGGTGCTGGGCACTGCCCAGGCTCCCCAGGGAATGGGCACGGCCCCGAGGCTGCCAGAGCTCCAGGAGCGTTTGGACAGCGCTGCCAGGGATGCCCAGGGTGGGGTTGTTGGGGTGTCTGTGCAGGGCCAGGAGCTGGGCTGGGTGATCCTGTGGGTCCCTTCCAGCTCAGGAAATTCCATGAAAACAGCCTTTAAAACGGGAGTGCAGGGAGGGACTGCACTGTGCAGCTCCTGTGGCCTGAGTTTGGGAAGATTCTTCAGCTGCAGTTGATTTCCACCTGTCCCTCACACCCCTGAGGCTAAACCTGCCTGCACAGACGGATTCCTGGCTCAGCGCAGGCTTGGAGAAGCCTTGAGCTGAATGCTTAAACTCTGCAGCCCATCCACAGCCAGGGCCACTCTCGCCATGAGCGAGGAATAATTGATAAGCAGAGAGAAAGCCGGCAGGGAACAGTCCTGCACCCTCTGCTGAGGCCTTTAACCCCTTCAGAAGTGCTGTGAGAGCAGATCAGCTCTCCCTGCTGCATAAACCCACATGCAGGAAGGAATGACAGCAGCTAAAATGGGGTTTTTTTTACGTATCTGACCTAAAATTAGCAGCACCCAGTGAACAACAAACCCCTGGTGCTGCTCTGAAACCAAGAAAACCCTGCTCTGGCTGAGCCCCAGGGCCTGGGAAGGGCAGATGTGGTGGGAAGAAGCCTCTTGTTGCATTAATAAGAAAAAACACTCTGAAAGCAGCAGCTCTGCTCTGAAAGTCATCGAGGACAGCCCAGGCTGGGATCCTGCAATGGCTTTTTTTTATGTTTTATAAACACCTGTCCCAGCGTTAGCAGCGTTTTGGAAGAGACCTCAAGGAACAGAAAGAGTCAGGACACATTGCAGATGAAAGGGAGCAGAATTAGAAGGGATGGATGAAAATACTTATGCAAATGAAGCTTTCAAGCCCGTCAAGAAACTCACCACGACACTCATTTATTACTTTATTAAGACAGCAGATGGCAAACTGCTAATGAATGTGGAAGCCATCAAGAATTTTTATAAACAAACAGAAGGAGGAGGCTGGGAGGGAGGAACAGCTGGGTTTGGCTCCAGAGCCAGGCCCAGGTAAAGCCACGGGGTTTGGGAATAGCAGGAGGCTGGAGGAGCTCGAACCAGGGTGATGGCTGAGGAGGTTTGGTGGTGGCACTTCCCAAAAAAGGCTGCTGGGATGATGCGATCAGTGCCCTGCCCTGGGTGGGGACAGAGCAGGACGGGAAGGCTGAGGGAGGAGAGGCGAACCAGAGTGCAGGGCAGCGAGCCAGCTCGCATTCCCGAAGCACACGCAGGAGTTGGAGGGTCAGGAACCACAGAAAAGGTTCAACAGCAGCTGCAATCAGGCCTCAGGCAGCTCAGATGTGCTGAGCCCATCCCGGCAGAGGCTGAGCAGTGACACAGACACCGAAGCCGTGGGAGGTGTCCCCAAAGCCAGCTCACAGGACAGGGCAGGGCTGTGCTGGCCCGGCCCTGGTCCCTGCTGCAGCATTCCAGCCCCACTGCACAGCAGGGCAGGGGCTGCTCCTCGGCTCGGCCACTCCCTGCAGGTTTTCACTGCCATCACCTAAAGGCGCATCAAACACAGCTCCTGTGCAAGCAAAATCCTAAATCCTCTGAGGATCCTCAGCTCCTGGCCTGCAGTGCAGATTTCCCTCATTTGACCGCTTATCTGCTGGTTTCATCCCAGCTTTCCTGACCAGTTTATTCATGGATATCGTGCAGACCAAGAGGCACTAAAAGTGTCCATGGAAATCTGCCATGAATCTCCATCCTGCAGAGGATGGGCTGTAAAACCTTCAGCAAAATGAGTCCTCTCCCTTTCCACTAAAAATCAGAAGCACGGACAGGCCACTGAAGCCAGGTGAGACCTCCCTGTTTAGGGATAACCCCACGGAAGGCTGATGGCTTTAAAGCAAATGTAATTTGGGATCCGTAATGAGTATAACAGGTCTGAAAATACTGATAGAAAATCAAAATACTGAAAGAGAAGAGCATTCCACACATTTCAGAACACACCTTCCCCTGTGACAGTGCGTGTCTAAGCTCCCTGTGACAGCTCCAATGCTCAGGGAGCACCAAGGGAGGCTTTATCTGATTTTCCTCTGGCTCTTCTTTGTCACCAGGCAGGTGAAGGCAAAGCACTTCTTGTGGTAGCACAACATGAGATGCAAATGAAACAAAGACCAGCATTAGCAACACAAAAAGCCAAAAGCCACAACTACAGAAGCCACAGGACTACTTGAAGATGGAGATTCTGTGGAGAATAATCCTTAATTCGAGAGAAAAACCACTACAGAGTGTTGGTAGCTATAAATCACCCTCAGAGCTCCTTAGGAGAATTCCAGACAGGAAAACAGAGACCTGCAGCACATCAGCAGCCCCTCGGGAACACCAAAAAATGCAGATTTGCTGGAGAAATGTGAGCCACTGTGGTGGGAAACTTCTGCAACGTACGGGAGGGAATCCCCTCTACAGGGCATCAGTGAATCAAACCTGTAAAGGGCATAGAATAAACAGGAATAAATAGGAATAAAAGGGATTGAAATGACTCTTCCCTTGCAAGCTGTCAGCTTGGAGAGAGAGACCGTAGTGGCAGCAGCTCCTCAGGAAGAAATGGGACACATTTATATATAATAAATGTGTGTGACACGTGGCAGGGAGGGAGGTGGTGGCCAAGGTCTGTCCCCAGTGCTTGGAGACCTCCAGGCACATTCAGGGCATGAAAAGAACCTGCTCTCCCAGGAGCTGGAAAAGGGCCTGGAGCAGCTCATGCAGAGGTCGCTGATGCTCCAGGAGGAGCCTGAGCCAGCAGGGATCAGAGCTCAGGAACCTGCGCGTGCTTCGGTGCCCCGTGCAAATCAGGGAATCAAAACCAATCCCTTAACCAGTCCGGGAGTAACTGGGGGATGCAGCCAGGCCTTTCCAGAACCCTAATGAGCTGATCTGATCTGACATCTCATTGCTCAGGCTGACACTTATTACTGGAAATCTCAGCTTGTTTTCTTGCCATCAGCCAGGCCTCTCTCATAATTTCCACAGATTTCTCCCTGTCAGGTCACTTCAGAGTTTCTTTGAAATAAAGACAGTCTTGTAAATAAATGGAGGCCAAGATGCTTCCCAGGGAGAATGAGACAAGGCCTGTCAGGAGAAGAAATGAGGATTTGGAGCCGAGTCAACAAGAAGCACGTCTTTTGTTGCAATTGCTAACTAAGTGTAATTAACTTCCTGATGAGGTGCAGGATCTTAGGAACTGATTGGAGTTACAGACTAATCATTATTCATGAGAAATTAAAAGACACTACTTACAGGGAGCTGAATGCTTAAAAAAAGCTGTAAAAGCTCACCGAAGCAAACACTTCCCTGATCCGAGGCTGTGGGTGAGCTGTTGGATGGATTCCTCCTGGCCAGGGCGGGGGGCAGAGAGGAACCAGCTCCCCAAACTTTGAATCCCTGAGTGAGGCTCCAGAGGGAGAGGGGTCCATCCCACCCCACTTCAGAGCTGTGCTCCATCAGTGACCCCCTTTTCCAGGATAACACCAGTCCTGTGCTGTGCTCCAGGATTCTCCGGTGCCATTCCAGGCAGGAGGGCGGTCCTGGCTCAGAGCCCACAGCCAGGCTCACCCGAGGCACCAGCGGCTTTGCTCTGCTCGCTGCAGGAAAACACCCAAAGCTTAATTCGTCCTTCAGCACCAGCAGCTCCCCTTTCTGCCCACAAGGAATCAGCCTGGACTGTTGTGGACACTGAAAAGCTTCAGCAGAGAAATTTTCCAGTTTTCTGCAGCATTCTGTGAGAGCTCTGTGTTTCTCACGATAGCTATGAAAAACACTGCTACGGGTTTTTGTAAACTAACTCTCTATCTTACACCTGGTGTTATTCAGCAGAGATGTTTAAGTATTCTGAAGAAAATATTTGCAAATGGCCCCCACCAATCATTCTGAGAGGTGGTGGGTCAAAGAACCAATGACTTCATGCCATGCTGGTGACCCAAGTTATAAAAATTAATTTATAATTAATTAAATAAGCCATTTTCTCTGCATCTTGGTCGTGCCATTTCTCACGGTTCGTGGTACAACAGTGACTGTCCCTTCTCTGGGCTACAACTCCCCTGGCACTGGCACAAGAGATTTTTCCTTCCGTTCTATCCAGATCCTCACATCTCTGGGTCTCGAGGACTGCGGCATGGTCAGGAATTCCCCACATTTGTCCTTAACTACAGCATCGCAAACAAAAGGCTCATCAGCAGCAGCATCCAGAGTCTCCAGGCCTCCTGCAGCGCTGAGCAGATCCAGGGAACTGGAGCTGTCTGCGCTTGTTCCTCGCAGGAAGCTCTGGCTGATTATTCCCGAGCTGCTCCTCTTGGGCAGGGTCTAACGGGAGCTCTGGGGAGTGGCTGAGCTCCCCGGCAGCTCCAGGAGCCTCTGCCAGCCTGACAGGGCCTCTGGCAGCTCCAGGTGTTCACAGCAAGTGTCAGCTGGAGAAAGGAATCATTAATTTGGAAGGGACTGACCTGACAACGCAGGCAGGGCTTTTCCGGCCCTCGTGCCGCTCACCCGGGGAAACGAGTCAGCAGAGGAGAAGGAATTGCTTTATGTGCACAACACCTGAGCTCGGTCCCTTGGAAATGAGCTGCTCCCGTGGATTCCCAGCCCCCAGGAGCTCCCTGCATCTCCGTGACTCATTGCAGCCTTATCCACAAACAGGCAGCGAGAGAAGGGGTGAGTTTATCTCTCCGAGGCCTGGAGCAGCTCCCTGGGAATGCTGCTCAACGGGAGGGTTTGAAAAGGCTTGGAATCGTGTCAAGGAGGGATTGTGTCAGTCTGAAAAAACACGGCCCAGTTCTGGGTGTTTGGGCAGGTCTGTGGAGGCTCCACCTCTGGATGTGTCCACTGGACACTCCCACATTCCTGCAGAAGGGGACAGGTAAGGGCTGTGTGGAAGGAGCTGTGCAAACCAGCTCCAAGGCTCTTCTTCAGTTTTCCAGCGCCAGGGAAGTCCGTTCAACCTCCCACCTCCGCTCATCAGCCAGGAGAAAGGAAGGACCATCCACAGGAGCTGCCAGCACTTTTCTTCCTGTTTGGTGTTTCCTTCCTGGAGCAGCAGCCTTTGGGCTGAGCAGGGCTTGGGAGCCACGGGCTCAGGGGATCCCAGTGCTGTAAGAAGGGTCAGGCATCCCCCAGGGACATCCTGTGGTGCAGGAGAGCCCGAGGAACAATGGTTTGTCACTCCTTCCTTGTCCCCTCTGTGGCAGCCCCTCACTGCAGGGCCCGGCAGGAGGAGCAAGGTGAAATTCCCTCTCCAGCACCATTCCTGCCCTTCACATCCATCTCCCACAGGGCAGGGACAGTGACAGGGGACAGTCCTACCCCAGTGAATGCAAGGACAGCCACCAGTACAGAGAGCTGGGAATAATCCTGGAGAATGCCCTTAATCCCAGTCTCTGCTGGTCTGTCCCGCTCCTGCGTCATGTAAAACCCCACCCTCCTCCCATCCCCTCCTTCTCCGCTCTGTCCTGCCACGTTTGTTGTCTCTAAGGTGACGCCAGAGATGGCTGTGCTGGGAACAAAGCACATCCCTGTCCTGCCGTGCCAGTGACACCTCCTGTCCTTGAGCAGTGACAGCCCCACCCCAGCACGCTGCACCCCCTGCTTCCCTCACGGAGCAGGTGAAGATGTTGAATTCCTGCCCCAGGACCCATCAGAAAGGGCTGAATCTACCTGGGAAATAACTAAATAGTCCTGTCATGCCCCATTTGGGAGGAGGAAGGTAAATGGAGGTGTGGTGACACTAAATATATAAAATAAATGTGCTTAGTTTTGCCGAGTTGCTCGATAATGAAATGGAAACGCAAACAAACGAGAGATTCAATTCCAGTCCCATCATATTGTGCAGAAATGTATTGAACTGGCATTTTTATAAACTGAGAGGTGCCTCTGTTACCAGAAGGTATCAGCAGGTGCAGGAGCAGGTGTACGTAATGAGAGTGAAATTCCGGGAGTGGGAAGTTTATGAAAAAACAAAATGAAAACCCAAGGAAACCAGAGTTCAGTTCTTTCCTTCCTGAGGCATTTTTGAGGCCAGTGTTGAATCACAGAATCTCAGAAAGGTTTGGGTTGGGAGGGACCTCAAAGCCCATCCTGTTCCACCCCTGCCGTGGGCAGGGACACCTCCCACTGTCCCAGGCTGCTCCACGCCCTGTCCTGGGGCACTGCCAGGGATCCAGGGGCAGCCACAGCTGCTCTGGGCACCCTGTGCCAGGGCCTCCCCACCCTCACAGGGAACAATTCCTTCCCAATATCCCCACCTAAACCTATTCTCTGTCAGTTTGAAGCCATTCCCTCGTCCTGTCTGTCCTGGCCCCCGCTGTCTGTGTTGCACGGAACATCCCCTGGAAGTGCTCTCCAAGCTGGGATTTTATCCCTCTCTTTGTGTGGGATTGATGCAAGCCCCGTTTCTCCTTTCAGAGCTCACCTGCTTCCACGCTCTTGGCTTTGCCGCCTTGCTGCAGGCGGGGATATCCCATTCCACTGCGAGGGGCTGGATAAACCCACCCTGTGCAGCAGGGAATAAATCAATAGGATGGGACAGGGCAAAGGCAGGGATGGCGGTAATTGGACAATCAGGAAGCTGGAAGTGGCACAGGCAGATCTCCCAGAGGAGCCAGCCAAGAGCAATCCAGGGGTCGCGTTACAAAGGAGCTCCTGGAAATGGAGATAACAGATGTGGGGAGAATGGAGCCTTTGTCAGAGCAGATAATTGGGATGTTCAATGCCTCCATGGAAGTCCTGCACTCCTAATTGCCGCAGCACCTGCGTCCTCTGGCTGGCACAGAGCTCCAAACCTTCAAGGAGATCAAAAAAAAAAATATATATAAAAGGCTGAAAGTTTCCTGGCTTGCAGGCAGCTGCTGTGTTCAGCTTCCTTGGGAAAGCGTGCAGGGACAGCTCGGAGCCATCGCTGCAAGGCCACCTGGCAACGGCTGAGCTGGGGGAAGCAAGCAGGAGATCCCGCTGGGCGCTGCAGAACGAGCTAAAGGTGGAATTTTTCTTCTTCCAGTTGCACAAGGAGGCAGCTCCTGAGGCAGGACTCTCCCCGTTTTCCACTGGAGTGGGATGTTCTCCCTCAGCCTACACCGTGTTCCCACAGGGATTGACTGGGAAGAAAAGCAGCAACCCCCAAACCCTCAAAGCCCTCCCAGGTGTCCCTGAGCAGTTTGGAAAGCCCAGGACTCCTGGAATTCCATGCAGCTCTGCAGAGCTCCGAGGGGTGCAAGCTGACAGCAAAAATCATCCTGTTTTAATGAGTTCCCTTCATTTCCTTAAACTTTATTTGCCATAATCCGCTCTAATGAGTTCCTTCTCAGCAGGATGAGGGCTGCAGACAGTGTTGAGCTCTTGGCTCATCCTGTAAGTGGAGTAAAAAAAAATGAAGGTGTGGACAGTGTGGGTCAGCCCGTGGGAAGGAGATTTTCTGTCCCCACAGGAGTGTCAGTGCCACCAGTGCCTCTCAGGAGATCCCAGTGGGAAGGAGGCCCTGGAGCTGTGCCCACCCCGCTGCACTGGTCCCATTTAGAGTCACTGGGGGGGATCTGGCAGAGGATGGGGCTGAGGAGGAGCCTGTGAAGCACCAGGACCTGGGTGGGCCCTGCTCTGAGTGGCTCCACTGCTGCTGCCACAGCCCCTGAGCTGCCCCAGGGCCACCCCTGGAAAACTGCAGCCCACGGAAATGTGCCTCCTGTTAAAAAGGGAGCACTAAGTCTGGCTTTCAGCCTCCAAAGCATTCCCATATATCCGGCAGATCCTGAATCCAGCATCCCAGGCGTGTCCAGCTCAAGATTTCCTCAGTCTGTTTCAGGCTTTCCTTAAGCCTTTTCTCTCAGAGCCTTTCCAGGATCCCCAGGATGTGCCAAGCACAGCCCCCTCTCCACACCCACACGTGGGCTGGCTTTTCATTTCAGGCTGTGCTAATCCCCAGCTCTCCCCGCACTCACGCAGAGTTCAGGAATATTTTATTTATCAGAGGATTGGACTTCAAAAGTTAACCTTTTCATGCCTTGAAAGGTGTCCTCTGGAGGTGACACTTCCACACAGACATGACTGCCTCAATACAGGAATATTCTTCCAATTCCTCAGCCTTTTCCACTTCTCTCAGCTCCCATTTATAGGAATTTACGTGTCAGGTCATCAAGGGAGACCTGGTGGGTTCTTCTTTTTGTGCCAATTAATTGCAGTCTAAGGAAGGGTTTCTTACATTTACACTCTGGCTTTGGATGGAGTTTTAAGCCTCTGTTTGGATCAGGTGAATCCAAGGAGATATAAAACCCAAACTAATCTGGGCAAGACTGTTAAACCATTATTTATTTTTTCTTCATCAGATTAGGCTTTTTCCATGGATAGGCTCTTGTGAGAACACCTGAGCTTCGAAGATCTTCCTGGCCCAGTTGATGCAAGTGACCAGCCCAGTGCTTGGATGGGGCTTGGGATATCCCAAACCTACTGCAAATATCCCATACCTACTGCAAATATCCCAAATCTACTGCAAATATGCCAAATCTACCACAAATATCCCAAATCTACCACAAATATCCCAAATCTACTGCAAATATCCCAAATCTACTGCAAATATGCCAAATCTACCGCAAATATCCCAAATCTACCACAAATATCCCAGATCTCCTGCAAATATCCCAAATCTACTCTACCAGTGCCTGCCAGAGCCTCTCCGCTGGCTGCAGTGGTCACTCACTGGTCAGACACGGCCTGAGGAACAGTTTGGGGGTAACAGAAAAGGCAGGGAGGATGGGAAGAGCCCGTCAGGAGGGCGTGCAGGGCACTCGGGCTCTGGCTTCCCTCCCTTCCCGTGTGGGGTTCGGAGAGAAGCCCAGTGCGGCTCCTGCCCTGTGGATTCGGGGATGGAGCAGGATCCAGGAGGAAGGGACTCGGTGGCTATTTGGAGCAGCTGGAGGCGTGACAGCTCTCGGGAAGAAGCCAAGAGGAGCCCCCAGGTTTCTCACCCACCTCTGCATCCGTGGGAAACCAGCCTCGGAGCCCAGTCCCTGCTGGGAATTTCCCCTCCGGGCACGGCTCTGGACCTGCTGCTCCTCACAGGAGCATCCCTGGCTCTGCTGCTCGGCTCGGCACCACCTCCACCCGCTGAAGGTTCTCTGTCTGCAGGGGAAGAAATGGTTTGACTGAAAATCAGCCCAAGGGCTGGATCCCAATCAACTTTCTGGGACAGACAGAGCGAGGGAAATCTCTGGGGTGGCTGCAGAGAGCTGAGGTGAGCAGGGGACAGCCCAGGGATGGCCAAGGAATCAGAGCAGTGTCACACGATGCTAAACCTGCCCCAGGTTTGGAACAGCAAAGGACCTTTTGGTCCTCTGAGACGTCACAGCAGGTCCCAAGCTGCCTTTGTAGAGGGAGAGGGGACAAGGGACTCTTCCAGGGCTTATGTGGCACTCCCTGTCTTGTATTTGTGGTCAAGCCTCAGAGGGCTTCACCCCTCACTCCAGCCCAGGGAGACACTTCCAGCAGGATTTTTTCCACTGGCTTCATTCCTCTGAGAGTATCGGACGTTACCAGCTCCGTCACGGATAAAGCTCCTCCGTGGCAGCCGGGGGAGAGGGGACGGTGTCACTAAGGGGCTGGGAGGTTGTGCCGCCCTCTCCCTCTCAGCTCCTGTGGAGCAAGATGAGACCTCGGTGCTCAGCTTTGTGTTTCGCTCCTGAAGGACATTGCCATGTCAAGGCAGAGCATTTGTGCTTCCAGGAACAGCTTTGTCCCGGCCTTTCTGCTCCCTCAGCCTCTGCAGAGCTTTCTGGGCTGGCTTCCTGCAGGTTCCATTTTGTTTCTTAGACAGTTTTAAGCAGAACTATTTTTTAGTTTGTTTTTGGTCGCCTTGTGAAGGAGAAATCTGAAAGCTGAGGGCTGCCTTGGCATAAGGAGTCTTCCCACATCTCCTGGCATGTTTTCCTCCTCTGTCTTGGTGAGGCAGAGGGAAGGAATTGCTTGGTTGGGGGTGCTGGGTTGACAGTTGGCCTTGATGAGGAATCAGAAGTGTTTTCCAACCTTGACAATGCCGTGATTCTAAGCAGGGAGCCTGGAGGAGCCTGGAGGAGCCTCTCTGCCTCCTGGCTCTCTGGATGGCTCTGCAGGCTTGGATGGGGAGAAACCCAGAAACAACAGCCTGGTTTGGGGAATTTCAGCCTGAATCCAGACCAGAGAGCTCAGTGAAGCCGGGAAATTCTCTGGGAACCGATCATTACACTGATTATTATTACCCTGCTCATCAGCACACTCCACGGCCTGGTTTGAGCTGTGCTGACCTCGAGTGTCCTGGACATCGCTCAGGGCCCAGCATGGACCAGAGACCATTCCCAGGGAGCTTTTTCCTGTGGAATTCAGTGGCAGCCTGTGAGGTGGGGAGGCCCTGGATCGCTGAACTTGTCCAAGGCCAGGTTGGACGGGGCTTGGAGCAGCCTGGGATAGTGGAAGGTGTCCTTGCCCATTGCAGGGGGTGGAATGGGTGATCCTTAAGTTCCCTCCCAACCCAAACCATGCTGGGACTCTGGATCTCTGGACAATGACCCCTAAAGGCTGCACAGGCCAGAAGTGAGCAGCAGAGTGCCACTGAACATGTGGATCTGTCCCCACTCCTGGAGTGAGCAGAGACCGGGGGATTCCCCTTGGATTCCCTTAGACTTGGCTGCCAGGAATGGGGTTTTTTTTTTAAATGCAGCCAGGCACATAAAAATGCAAATAAGCACCCGGTAGGATTTTTTAAAGCACATAATCCCTGGTAATTTTGTGGGAGGGAGGTGCCTGAATACAGATAAGGATCTGGCTGTAGGTTCCAGGCATTTACAGAACCAATCCCAAGGGGTGCCTCCCTACCCGGTGAGATACCTACAGAGCTTTTCCTGCCCTGGAACCAGTTTAAACACCAGTCTCTGCTGCTCCTCAGAGATGCTGCTGGCTTTCCCAAGGACTCCTGGCACACAGAAATCCCGAAGTTTCTGTAGAGCAGCATTCCCTGTGATCGCTGCGAGGAATGTGGCTCTGCCAGAGGCACAGTAACAGCTGAAAGCTCTGGCTTTGGAATATTCAAATGACATGCAAAATGCATGCAGAGGCATTACTCATTAATTAATCTAAATAACTGACTATTTCAGAAGTATGTCTGATCTCCTCCTGCAGCTGCCTCGTTTGCTGAGCCATTGTTCTGTGGACATCCATCGGAAAGATTTGGGGAATGCAGGAAATATGGAGCGTTTGACTGCGGCAGGAGTAAATATGCTTTTTATCCAAGTCCTCCAGAAGCAATTAATTAACATTATAGCCTCCGAAAAGGGAGCTCTCCATAAATCACTGTCACTAAACCAATCTGCTTGGGCCGCTGCAACAAAAAAATAGTTGTTTTATGTGCACAGACATAGCTGAGGCTTCTATCCCTGGATGATCAAAGAGGGATTGAATAAATACATTCCTCGGGAAGAAAGAGCTCCCAGGCAGTTGACACTCCAACAAGACTTGGAATGCATGTTTTCCGTGCTAACGGAGCAAACATCTTCATCCTCAGTGAGGTTCTATCTGCGACGGGGGATTTGTGAGTGCCCCACTCTGCCTGGGAGGGAGGGCTGGCTCCAGGGCTCCGTCTGCTCCACAGGGTCCATGGGATCCTTAGGATCTGTAGGATCTGTAGGCACCTGCTTGAGGTTTGACCCTGCCAACAGCCATGTTAAAGGGCTGCACTCGGGTTGGGACAACTCCCAGGATCCATCCAGGCTGGGATGAGCAGATGGAGCAGCACCTTGTGGGTGCTGTGGGTGGNAGCTTTGGGGTGACCTCAGTGTGGCCTTGCAGGGCCTGAAGGAGCTACAGGAAAGAGGGGGAGAGGCTGTTAACAGGGGATGGAGGGACAGGACACAGGGAATGGCTTCCCACTGCCAGAGGGCAGGGATGGATGGGATATTGGGAAGGAATTGTTCCCTGGGAGGGTGGGGAGGCCCTGGCACAGGGTGCCCAGAGCAGCTGTGGCTGCCCCTGGATCCCTGGCAGTGCCCAAGGCCAGGCTGGACAGGGCTTGGAGCAGCCTGGGACAGTGGGAGGTGTCCCTGCCCATGGCAGGGGTGGAACAGGATGGGCTTTGAGGCCCCTTCCAATCCAAACCATTCTGGGATTCTCCAATTAAGGGCATTCTGTTGAAGCTCATTTTGCTCTCTTATTTGTAGGATGTCTCCCAGTTTTATTCTGGCAATTCAAATCTTGGAGAGGACTTCAAACAAAAAAACCCAAACCAAACAAGGAACAGCGATTCCATCAGTGAGACTGAGCCATGCAGGGTGAGAAACCTCCAGGGCCTGGTCTGGTTTGCACCGGTTGGGGGGTTTGCTCAGCCTCTTCTTCATGAAATAACAGCTTTAACCTAAAAAGTTTATTTTCCTTCTGGTTTTGTTGTTCTTTCCTGTTTTCAGGAGAACGGCACTGACTTGGAGGAAGGTTAAATGTTCATGATTCTCTTTTCACACCATAATTTTCAGGTACTTCCCTTTTTATCATTACAACCCTTTGTATCATTGATTGATATCATTTTCTTCCTTGCTTTGCAAGTGCAGCCTAGTGGAGAGTTTGGATATGATTTATGGGAAAATGGAGAGTTTGGGTATGATTTATGTGAAAATGGGCCTTTCAGAGTTTGTTACCCGGTGATACCAGAGCTCTCCTTGATTGCAGACAAAATCCAGTCTGTTTTAAAGGCAGTGATCGCAAGGACAGCCCTTCCCAATATTCTGGAGGGAGACATAAGTAAGGAAAAGATCCCAGTCCAGTGCAGTCCATGGTGGGAAGAGGTTCCCAACTGTGGTCATCCAAACAACAAAAAAGGAAGAATATTTTCTTCCAAGAAATAACTCCCGGCAAAGGAAGAGACTGGAATTTCTCAAGAGCTTCCATATGTATTTTAAACTCGGCTTTGGGAATCCAGCCATCTGTCCAAATATTGAAATTCCTCAGCCGTTTCAAGTGGGAGTTCATCAAGCAAAAACATCCAAGGGAGCTCCCACGCCTGCTGTGTTCCGGGGCTTGGGCCACAGCCAAACACCATTGACACAATTTTCTTGCTTTTACATCTTAGCATTTTTTTTTTTTGGCTGCAAATCATCTCGGAGTGGGAGCAAAATAGAGCTGTCAGTGTGGCAGGGTCACGTGTCCTGTGGAGCCACTGCAGGTGAGGACAGCATTGTCCATGTGCCCATGGAGACGGAGAGAAGGAATATTCTTCACAGAGGCTCCTCATTCCCTTCCACGTCCCTCCGGAAAGGGCTGGAGAACCTCAGGAGGGTCTGGTCACACAGGCAAGGCCTGCTCTGCACCACTTCACTGCGTTTTCTTTCATACTTCGCCTAAAAAAGTTCTTTTTTGCTTTTCTCTTCCAAGTCTGGCTGTCATTTCACAGTAAGGAAGATAAGTGAAGTACGGGAAGGAGAAAAGTCAGCCTAGAGCCCTCTGTGAGAGGGCTCAGCAGTGCAAGAACAAAATGCTCTCCTGGCAGCTTCAGAAAGGATTTGCCCTGGAAAGGTCACTCCCCTCCCAGCTGGAGCCGAGTTTTCAGAGCCATGACTGTGGCAGATGCTGATTTCCACAGGTTCTGACCCAGAAACGGAGCCAGTGCTTTTCCACACTGATCCAAAATGCCGTGACCAGGGATTGCAGGATGTGGAGAGCCTGGAAAGAGGATGGTGGAGATGTCCTTGACACTGCCATGGTTGGGAAGGGACTGACTGGGCCCAGGATGAGGAACTGCAGGTCTGGAGGGGAGTTGTGGCTGCTGCACCCACAGAAGGCAAAGGATGGACGAGATCAAGGCCTGGCAGGACACGTTTGTGAGTGGTGGCATTTCAACCAGCTCCAGAATCCAGAATTCGTCTTCTCCGTCAATCCCGTGGCCGTCAGCCCTTCAGAACCCTTCAAATGTCCCTGTCCCAGGTCCTGGTGGGGGAAGACTCGTCAGGAGGCATGGGGACCTTCATCTGCCTCGAGTTCCCCAGGAATGGCTGCTGGGCCTGGCACAGCCAGGAGAAGGTGGGCAGACCTTGAGGGTTTCCCTCAAGACTTTGGATCTCCAAGATTTGGGCTTTCAGGAGATGCTGAAAGCCACAGAGGGTGGTTTGGTAGAATGCAGTGGATGAATAAGTGAGGAAATCAAGGCTGGGACCTTCAGTGCTCCTGTCCTTCGTACAAGCCTGGCTCTGAGTTATCCATGCCAGCAGCTGTTAGGCTTTTCTGATACTTTTGACCAAAAAACCTGGAAAAAGACCAAAGGATTAGTGGGAAGAAGCAAAGCAGAGTGTGACAGGCCTGGGAAGTTTCCTTGGCAGAGGAGCAGGCCAGGAGTTCCTGGTGATGCATCAGGCAGGGGGGAAATCATCCAATTAGGAGGAATGTTAATGGGTGCCCTGGAGGCCACCACCTGGGGTTTTCCAGGTGATTTGTCCAAGGGAGATCACTCCGTAGCTACATTTAATCCCAGCAGTTCCTGCACTGCTAAACTGGCCTCCTGAAAGACATTCCCAGACTGAAGCCAGGATGGAATTCTTGTGCTTTCCCGCTTTTCTCTGCCCACCAGGCCTCACTCTTCTTGCCCCGCCCCTCGATGTTTGGCTTGATTTGTTTTGTTCGTAAACTCAAAATAAAAAGCTCTTCCTCTTTTTTTTTTTTTTTTTTTTTAATCTGAGGATTTGGGAAGTTCATAACATGTTAAATCTCTCTCTAATCTCATAAATATAAATGACAATACTGTGATGAGCCAAAGAGGTGCAGACAAAGCAGGATCATTAAATCTGAGACTTTTAATGGATAATACATTCCTTCATCCGAGACTGATGAGGAGAACTTTGCTTTCTGTATTTTCTCTCTCATAGAGAACCGGGGGTGAGAAAAACAAGGTGCCTTCAATGCTGCTTTTATCCAGTTCCAAACACCCAGAACTGTTCACTCTTAGGGTGAGCAGTTCCTAAATTTTATATTCCTAAATTTTGAGCAAGGTCTGACTGGGACACAGTGGAAAACCAGCACATGAGCTTTTATGGTCCCAGCTATGAAGAACAGCTGGATCTGGCTGGAGTGGGATTCATTCACTGCTTTAACCGGTGTTCGGGAAGCCTCTTCACACCAATATTTCTCTGTCTTCCCTCTTTTTAATAAGGAAAATCCTCCCTGAAGCAGGACACCCAGGGAAGGCGTGTGCCAGTCCTTGGAAGGTTTTGGGATCCGTGGAGAACCTGATCTGCTGCTGACGATCAGCCTGCTCTGAGAGGAAGAATGGACCAGAGACATCCAGAGATCCTTTTCATGGAATATCCCCAGTCAGAAAGGACCCACAAGGGCCATCGAGTCCAAGTCATGGCCGTGCCCAGGACACCCCAGCAATCCCACCCTGTGCCTTTTTCATGAGCTTTCTCTCAGAACAAGCCAAGAAACCCTCAAACACCACCTTTCCATAGCCCTCTGGCCTTTCTTGGAGCAGGAGCTAAAATTACTGGAGGTATCAGTCCATAATTTGTTGCCTGGAGCATCCCATCTCCACCTCTCCAGCTTCATCCCCAAGGTGCCGTGGCTTCCTCTGGTTCTGGGGCACACCGGAGGTGACTGCAGCCCGTCTCATCCCTCTCTGACCTCCTGCCTTGGGTGTGGTTCCACAAGTCCCTGACAGGAGTTGCAGTGAGGGGGGTGCCAGTCTCTCCTCCCAGCGACAGGACGAGAGGAAATGGCCTCAGGCTGAGTCAGGGGAAGTTTAAACTGGATGTGAGGGAAAATTTCTGCATGGCGAGGGGTGTCAGGCGTTGGGATGCTTGACTCCAGGGCAGGGGTGGAGTCACCATCCCTGGAAGTGTTCGAAACCCAGCTTGAGGACGTGGGTTAGAGGTGAAGGTGGTGGTGGGTGGATGGTTGGGCTTGACAACCTTAAAGTTCCATTCCAGCCTCAACGATTCCGTGATTCTGTGACGTCAGCAAGGTTTGTTCCATGTCCCAGGTGAGGGCCTGCAGAGCTGGGGATGAATTCTGCTTCTGAAGAGAGCGGAAGAACCTGCAGTGCCCAGAGCCAGGAGCTGGGTGCAGGATGTTCCTTGGGAATCAGCTTGGAGCAGCTGGAGGATCCCAGTGACATAAACTGATGTAGCTCCGGCTTTGATGGTTTAGGTCTGAGCTGTTCTTTCTTCACTTCCTTTAGAGGAGGAGGAGAAGGAGAAAGGAGAAAGAAAAGAAGAAGAATCCGAATGATTTTCCCTCTGTGTGTGGACAGCGCAATGAACGCTCACCCGCTTCTGTACTGGATCTCTCGTTGCATTTTAGCAGAGAAACTGCTCTTCCTCCGCTGATTTTAGGGACTTCTGGAGATTCAGTTGCCCCACCCTGACAGGCAGGAGCACATGGAGCAGGCCCAGGATCAGGGATTCGAGGGAGAAGACCCAGAAGCCACCAGCTGAAACACCGATGTTTATGGACTGAAATCTGGCTGAGCTGTAACTTCTTCCACAGAAATACTTCACGGGACAATTGCTATGTGGAATAAATTGCTGGGATCCTCTCCCATCTAATTACACCCCGGCCCACGGTGGGATGCTCAGGGTAATCAGGATCAAACACTGCACAGCTGTCTGACAGCATCAAAGACAATGTTTGATGGCCAGAAATCCATTCCTGAGCAGACATCTGTGCACTGAACCCGGCCATGAGATGAAATTCATTCCTCACAGAGTGGGCTCTGAAATCTCCCTCCTCCTCCTGCTGTACAAACACAGAATTTGCATTGATTCAGGAAGTCTCGCAGCCTTTGAAATTGTGTGTTAATTAAAAATGTTCCGTTCGCAGGAGAACGGGGGGGAAAGTTTGAGCAGGAATTGCCACAGATCTCGCTGCAATTACAGCACCAGATGCAGAGACTCGGGGGTGTCCCCGTGGGCACTGCCAGCCCTTTGGAGCACTCCTGGGAAAGGCAGGGAAGTGCCGACCCAGCGCTGGGGTCATCCCAAACTGCCCCTGTGCTCAGCAGTGCCGCCTTTAGTGTCACAGTCATGGAATGGGCTGGGCTGGGAGGGACCTGAAAGTTAAGCGTGACTTTTCATCCCAGTTTTTAATGCTGATGCTTCCCCTTTGAAACAATAGGTCCAAAAATGATCTTTCAGAGCCCTGCCCTCCCTCCATCCCTGCTGGCATCCTTTGGATCGGGTCAGGAGGGAATCTCCAGGGCCGTGCCCTTCCTGAGATGTTCCAGTTACGGCCATTTCCACTTTCCCGGTACAAACTCATCCCGAAGCAGCTCAGTCCCTGCTCTCTGTAATTGCTGTTCCTCTCCTTCCTGCACTCTCCCTCCAAGGAAGCCTTCACCTACTTCTTTTGTGATTTCCAAGGATTATAAATGAGGACATTTATTTCACATTGCAGGCAAACTTGTTTGGAGTAGCAACAATCGTAAGAATAAGCAGCAGCTGTGAAAGACATTTTATTTTCCTTCTGAATAGCAAAAGTTTCTCATTTACCTTCCAGCCACTCTGGGAACATGCTGCTCTGGAATTAAATACATGTTACCAGCAAAGAATCAGCGGGTGAAAGGAGGGATTGCTTCAAAATCCATTTCACTGCTTCCCAGCAAAATAAAGCACTTGGAAAATACTGCAGACAACTCTTCTGTAGTGCCCCGACTGGAATCAGCCTCTCCAACGCTGCAGAGAGTTTCTCACCAGAAGAAAACCCTGCCTGCTCTTGACCTTTGTGAGCTGACTCAAACACGACCCAGTTCTTCTGGAAGCCGCCAGATGCCACCAGGCTTCCAGCAGCAGAGTCCCTCCTGCCGTGGCCCAGAGGGAGAGGTGGCACTGCAGCAAAGGGAGCCTGGGAGTGACCTGGGGAAGCCACCAATGGGGTGGGGATGACCAGCACATCCCTGACCCCATGTGCTGATCCAGGCTGACCCACAGCAAAGATTTGGGATTTTAAAATAATCCTTCTGTGTCCAGGTCAAAGGCACAAAATGTCCTTGGGTGAGTCTGGTTGAGTAATAAGGAAAATGACGTTAGAAATGTTTCCCCTCCCTCTGCATTTCTCTTTTTCCTCCCCTATTTTGGCTCATTGCAAAACCTGACAATAATTTGTCACCACGACAATGTTTTGTCAGCTGCTGACAGGACCTGCTGAGTCTTTTGGGCAGCAGACAGAGGTGCTGGTGGACCTGAAATGCTCCTTGGGCTGAAGGCTGCCCCTGGTTTCAGTCAGAGCTGTGACCCAACAGTCCCTGTGTCACCTGGTGTCCCTCTGAAACATCCAGACACTGACTGTCCTTCATGTGCTGCAGAGCTTTGCTTTGGAGCCAATGGGGAAGATGGAGAGGGACATTTTACACGGGCCTGGAGTGACAGGACAGGGGGGAATGAATCTCAGAATTAACCAAGGTGAGCTGCCCTTCCAGCAGCCTGAGCTGATCCTCAGAGTCCAGGAGAGCTGCCTGCCCTGGGCTGGGAACACTTAAAACTCTGGCCTTAACCAGCTCCTGTCTCTGGAAACTGCCTTGCACTTGCTGCCTTTCATCTCGGGGCTCGCTGCCCTTGTTAACACCTTGTTCACTTCCCCTGGCAAGCAGCAAACCGGGAGCATTCCCAGGGCAGGACCGAGCTGCTCAGCAGATTGATTCTGTTCTGGAGTGGAGCTGACATCAAAGGGCCTCCTGGAAGGATTCCTCCCCATCTGCAGGAGGGTTTGGGATCACTGCTGCAGTCAGAGCGGTACTGGGAGCAGAGGGAAACGCTGCTTTTTATTGAAACTCACCTGGCAGAAGCGAAGCCCTCAGTGAAGGCATCCCAACGCCTGGGGTGCAGGGGGAGCAAGTATCTCCTGTGGCAAAGTGGCAGGTGGACATCAGAAAACAGGGATGCAGGACATGGATGGGACGCAGGACATGGATGGGATGCAGGACGTGGATGTGCTGTGAGCTGGGCCAGTCACACTGAAAATGCTTTGCTGTGGTGGAACTGGGAGCTCATGGACACCAGGACACCCTGGTGGGGCGAGGATGTTTGGTTACACCTGGATGTTAAATCTGCTGCATCAACCCTTTTTTCTTTGTCTTTCTGTTTCCAGGGGCCTTCAGAGAAGGGATTGGGCTGATGCTGGAAAGGAAGAAGAGTCCTCTCTCTCTGTGAAGTTCTGTATTGATTGAAGGATTTAATCTTGACTTTTTAGATGTTTATTTTTGCCTGTTGTAATAAGTTCTAATTAAAATCTCTTTGTGGATTTTTCATCGGGCGGCTCTGTCGTTTGGGTCTCAGGGTGCTTTGTATTTCCTGATATTTAATCGGTTCTGCTCACAGGCAGTTCTCCCTTTAAGCTCACCTTCACAATTGCCTGCGCTGCTCACAAAAATACAAGTTTATTAAACAAGCTGGGAGCTCAGGGGACCAAAGAAACCCTGCAGCTGCTGGCTCTCAATTTCCAAGTGTACTTTACCCAGAGCAGTTCATTGGAGATGCAGAGGGGAGAACTCATCCCTGTCTGCTCAGGAGCACAGAAGTTGAACCATCGATGCAGACAGGCTCAGCACAACTGGGGACACTGAAGTCCGGGATATCTGGAACTGTCCCCGGCTCCTGTGTTCAGCCGTGGGGTCCCGTGGGATCCTGCAGAGCCCTGGCTGAGGAGCTCAGAGCTTGCGCAGGGGTTGTGCTGGGGACACGTCCAGAAAGGAGGATTCAGGATGGAAGTGAACTTGGCAGAAGGTTTTGGTGGAGGGAGGAGATGGGGACAGAAATCGGCTCACATCCCCTGATGTCACCCCCAGACTGAGCTGTGCTGTGGCACCAGGGAGGGCTCTCTCCATTCTCCAAGCTCTGTCAGGGAAAAAACAGAATTTGGCTTTAATTTTGGGCAGGAAACCAGTTTGACCACCCCCAAACATGGAGCCACTTCAGGAGACCATCACCATGGTGGAGATTCCTGCTTCCCAGCACAGATCCTGCCTCCCTGCACAGATCCTGCTTCCTTTGGTTAAGTCCCAAGCAGCAAAAGCATTTCCTCAGCCTGGCTTGGAGCAGCTCAGAGGAATCTGGGGAAGGTTTAAAAACCCAGCAGAGGGACAGGCGTGGCACAGAGGGGTGGATGTGGCACAGAGGGACAGGGGTGGCACAAAGGGACGGATGTGGCACAGAGGGAAGGA
>VZTD01000438.1:745827-762021 GCA_013397725.1 Rhagologus leucostigma | reverse complement strand
TGGATGTGGCACAGAGGGGTGGATGTGGCACAGAGGGGTGGATGTGGCACAGAGGGAAGGATGTGGCAGAGAGAGACAGGCGTGGCACAGAGGGAGGGACGTGGCACAGAGGGATAGATCGTCACTGGTCCCCTGTTTCTGGAGCTGCAGGGAGGCTCTGAGCTGATGTTCTGCACCTTCTGTTTCACCCCAGAGCTGCTCCTGACCTTGTGTGTTTGCGCTTTCCCTTCCAGCCCCGCTGCAGAGTGAACTCGGACTGCTGGGTTTGTTTTCACTCCCTTTCCCACCCCCACCTCGGCAGAACCATCGATTCCACGTTTGCGTTTTCTCCACAGGATGAAAACCTTTTCTATTCACGAACCATCTGGGCTTTGTTAGGCTTTGTTTAGCAAAGCTTGGATCTGGAGCTGCAGCCTCCTCAGCCCTTCCCCAGCACACGCAGGCAGCACCCGGCCCTCGCTGACAGCTCCGGCAGATCCCAGATTATTTGCCAAGGGGTTATTCATCCAATATGCCCATTATTCACGGAGTAATTTTCCATTTATTCACCACATTCTGCTGGCCCACCAGCTGCATCCCAAACCTGGCAGCTCCTGCTGCTCTCCAGTGTCCAAAAAATGATCCCATCTCCACAAACCCACCCGTGGAGGGGTCTGACCCTCTGGACACCCCTCTGGAATCTCCAGTCCCAAGGGCTCTCTTGGAACAGCCCTGCCCAAGGTGTGTCCTCAGCTCAGTGCTGCTGGAAATCCCAGGAATTCTGCTCCAAGAGCTCTCAGGGCTCCACATTTTGGGTTACCCAGGCTCGGCTCGGGGTCCCACTCTGACAGCAGAAATCCTTGGTGTTGGGACCCCCAGGGACGTGGGGGAGAAGCTCTCCACACTTGTCACGGAAGCAAAAAATCCCATTCCAGGTGCTCCATGTCATTCCTTCCCCCCAGTGTTCCTGGATGTTAAACCTAGCCTGGCTGCTGGCTTTAAAGCACTTTTCTGGCAGCGGTTATTTTTCATTTTTTTTACATCTTAATTCTCAGATTCGTCTCTCGATTCATTCCGAAGCACAATTATCATGCAGCTAATGAAATAAGTAATATTTTCTCATTCCAAGAAATCTCGTTAAGCTAATTAGCAGGCTTCTCTGGCAACCAAGGTTGATCTTACTCTGTTAAGTGTGTTTGGGATTTATTTCTTTGCTTGTCTCGGCCCTGTCCCTTCCTCCCACATGCGAGGCAGGAGGAAAGCAAGGGGCTGTGCCCTCCTTGGAGTAGGGATGGGCATGGCCATGTCAGAGACCAGGACAGAACCTCCCCGTGTTTAATGTGACACCCCGAAGGGACACAGCTCACGTCACTTTTCCAGCTCCCTGCTGTCCCTCCAGCCACCTTTCCCGAGGTTCTGCTCCCTCTCCAGGATTTTTGCTCCGTGCAATGTCACTCCTGCTGGGAAGGACTGTTTGTGCCTGTCCTTCCTCGTGGCTCTGGGCTCAAACCAGCATCCAATTAAGGTGGAGTTGTGTTGTTCAACGGTGCAAACCCCTGTCTAGACGCCCTCGTTTCTGTTTGATTAAAATTCAGCTGGGATCAGTTCCTGACACAGTGACATTAAATCAAACAGAAAAACCCCACCTGGATGCCGCTCCCTCCATCTCTGTAAATCAAAGCCAGGAAATCAATCCTGGAAACCATCATGGGGGGCTCTGACATCCCGAAATGTCATTCGGAGCGTCGAGGAGCAGTTTGCAAAGGGGGTGCAGGACCCCAAGAGTTTCAGGTCTTTTACTGCAGTAAGTTCGGGCTGTGCAGAATGCGCGAGGTGCCCACAGCACCACACCAAACCCAGAGTTTGATTTGGCAGAGCAAATCCAGGGTTAAACCTGACTCTAACACAAAACCCCAACCCCTGATGAGCTGCTGGGTGTGCTGGGATCCTGCCCAGGTCTGTGGGATGTGCTCCACAGAAATGGCTCTGGCCTTGGCAGCAGAGCTGGGTCCCATTTTACCATCTCGAATAAAGGGACAACGAACCCAGAAGGCACCTGCAGGAGGTTCAGCTTCTCCCTGGTGGCTCTGAGTGCTTTGATGTGTCACCCACGGGGAAGGATCAGAGTTAAGGGTCCAGGCCTGGGGGTGCTCAGGGAACAGCACAAAACCCCAAGGTTTGGGTTCCTGTGTCCCAGCTGCTTTTCAGCCTCTCAAACGGAAGGAAGTAAAAGCTGCATTTTCACGGATTCCTCAGAGATTTGACCCAAAGACCTTCACAAACCTGCCAGGAGAAAAGCTTCGAGCACCTTGAGACTCCACGCTGGGAAAGATTACAGCTGCAATTCCCTTCCTAAGGCAGCCTGAAGTTCCCTGCGTCAGTTCTCAGCGATTTCCATGCTCAGGAGAACCTCCTGCCACTTTTCTGTGTCTGTTAATTATCACCCATCAGGACCCTCCCAGTGCCAGAGCACCCTTTGCCTTGTGACAATTATGGCACTCCTAAAGTTGGAAAATGTCCCCCTTGCCTCTGGAAAAGATCACCCCACTGGCTCCAAGTAAATTCCTGTTTCATGGGAGCTGCAAATCTTTTCCCTTTCTCCTGAAAAGCCCATCAGTGTCCTCAGAGGAGGAGCTGGGGACTCGGTGCAGAGCAGCTCCTGTCAGACACTGAGCAGCAGAGAAATTCTGTTTGACAGGATTCGGAATTAATTTGATCCAAAGCACTTCAATCTGAATAAAGAAATGAAATCATCTGATATAGGTCAGATATTCCCCCGCGAGCCCAAGGGAAAATGGAGTGTCTTTTCTGAAAAGTGGGAACAGGTACTGGATCACATCACCCCCTGGAAAAGTGCCTGGCAGGAAATTCCTCAGCAGAAAATTACGGTGTATCTTGGTTTATCTGTGGTTTATCTGTGGCTCTCTTTGGTTTATCTGTGGTTATCTATGGTTTATCTGGGGTTTATCTGTGGTTTATGTATGTTTTATTTATGGTTTTTCTATGGTTTATCTGTGGTTTATGTATGGCATATCTATGGTTTATTTATGGTTTATCTGTGGTTTATTTATGGCATATCTATAGTTTATTTATGGCTTATCTATGCTTTATCTATGGTTTATTTATGGTTTTATTATGGTTTATCTATGGTTTATCTATGGTTTATCAAAGGCTCTCTATGGTTTATTTATGGTTTATCTATAGTTTATTTATGGTTTAGCTATGCTTTATCTATGGTTTATTTATGGTTCATCTATGGTTTATTTATGGTTTATCTGTTGTTTATCTATGGTTTATCTCTGGGTTATCCATAGTTTATCTATGGTTTATTTATAGTTCATCTATGGTTCACCCATGGTTTATTTATGGTTATCTATGGCTCTCTGTAGTTTATTTATGGTTTATCCCTGGCTTATCTGTGATCTATCTATGGTTTTATTATGGTTTTATTATGGTTTATCTGTGGCTTATCTGTGGTTATCTCTGGCTGTCCATGGTTCAGTGGAGCACCTGCACCCTTCAGCCAGGCCCAGATCTGATGTGTCCCCACAAAGTCCCTTTCCAGCTCCCTTGGAGAGAGAGGTGTTCAAAGACCAGGAAGTGTAAGAGCCAAAAACCCCACTTCGAAGAACGACTTGCTAAAGCACCATAAATTACTGATAAACCCCTTTTGAATCCATGCAGAACAGAACCTCTCCCAGGAAATGCAGCACCGAGGCAGCTGGGAAGGGAAGGCACTCAGGGCTGTGCTCACCCATCCTGATGGCAGAAAAAACCGAGGGAAAAGTCAGGAACAAGTGCTCCATAATTCCTTTTCAAATTGTATAGCCCAGGAGTGAGAAATTGCTGTCCCCTTGTCCCCTCCCCTGAGGAGCAGCTGCCCCCGTGTCCCTGCGAGCCCACGGTGCTCAGAGGCGGCAGCAGGGAGGAAGAGGAGCTCCGTGCTTGCTCCCAGCTGGCAGGACGGGACCAGGGGACGATGCTGCTTTTCCACAGCTTTTCCCAGATTGTCACCGAGCCCAGCTCAGGAGGCTGAAGGGACGCTGGGGAGGAACACTCCTGGAGGAGCCCTCGTGGCCGTCCCAGTGGGTGTCCTCTGCACGTGGGCTCCTCGCCGGGCTGCTCCTGCCAGCCCCGTTTGGAAGGAATCCTCTGCACAGATTTCTCGTGGGAAAACCTCCCACGTGCTGCACCAGGAGGGTCCTGGGGACAATCGGGAACGGCAGCGATCCCAAATGCCACGGCGCCCCCGGCCTGGCACAGCTCTGGGGCTGGCTGCTCTGTGCCAGGGCCCTTCGCAGACGGCTCTGGCTCCTGAATACAGCTTCACCTGTGCACGAGAACAAACTGCAGGAGGGTGAGGGAAACATCCACTTGGTTACGGTATTTATGAGCGTTATTTACAGCAGCCCTGCACAGCCACGAGGAGACAGCACGCGTGACGGATGTGCAGGGCTCTCTGCTGTGCTTTGTCACCAGCAGAGCTCCTCTGGAATGATGTTCCTGCGGGACAGCAGTGATCCCTGCTCGTCTCAGGCCACGTTAACCTTTGGTGGCCTTGCCTGGGGTGCCCACAGGAGGTGGCATTGGCAGTCGTGTCCTTTTCCTGCAGTGAAGATGTGGATAATTAGTCCACTGTCACCTTCCTGCCCTACTTTGGAAGTGACATTAACTCCTGGAGCTTCTCTGGCTGCTGCTCTTCAGCTCTAATTAATTCTGTGCTGCTCACGAGGGCTCTGCTCCAGCGCTGGGGGAGCCTTGGCCACCCATGGAGCTCCTTCTCCTTCCACTCACTGAGGCACCAGTAATTGGCCTGACTCCCTCTGCCCTTTCCGGAAGATGTTTCTTCATCTGCAGAGCTTGAAGGGATGGCAAATGTTAATGTGCAATTGATGGAGCAAAGGATTTCCTCCAGGAAGCTGCTGATCCATGAGCTCGGTCAGGCAGCGGCCACCAGCGAGGGACTCTGGGTTACAGCCCCTGATCTGCCACAGAAATGGCCAAAAATTGTCACTCACGAATGCCCCCAGCTGCTGAAGGCATCAGAGCAGAGCAGTCCTGAGCACGCTGCACATCCCAGTGGGAGAACTGAGGGGCTGACAGGGGAAATCCCTCACGGCACAGGGCAGGCCCTGCAGAGAACCCCAAACCTCCGGAAGCCAGAGGGGGAGATCCATCCAGAGCCTTTCAAGCTCTTGGCAGGGCTTGGTGCTGTTATCACGTCCTGATAAAGAGCAGGGAAATCAAATTTCCAGTGAAGGGAAATGAATGTTCTCCTGCCCAGACACCTGAGCTCCCCCGGCAGCACCAGCAGCGCTGATTTTACTGCCGTGGCCGCAGCCTCTCACAAGTGCCTGGTTTTACTTTATAGACAATATTTATAAAATAGCATCAGTGCTATGTTATGGGGAGGGAGAGGGAATCTCGCACAGATTTTGAGTGGTGGGTGAACAGCAGCACCCAGCAGATCAGCAGGGAGGAGGAGGAGGGAAGCGTGGAGCAAACGCTGTCACAAATCTCCGGGGCTGTCACGCTCCACTACAAGGGGGGTCCTATCCCTGAGTGACCGCTGGGCCTTTGTTTCCGTGGGCTGGAGCTTTAAATCTCCACTTTCTCCCTCAGAAATTCCGGGATCCCAGCTCCAGGGGCCTGCAGAGCGTGTCCAGCCAGGGAGGAGCGAGGCCCTCACACACAGGTTCTGCTGGAGGAGCCTCGTTTGCTTCTCTCCTGCTGAGCAGGGTTAGTGTTAGGCTTAGGATTAAGGTTAGGGTGAGAGTTAGGGCTGTTTAGGTTGAGGGTTAGGGTTAGTATTAGGGTTAGGATCAGGTTTAGGGTTTGTGTTGAGGTTAGGATTAGTGTTAGTGTTAGGCTTAGCATGGGGGTTTATGGTTGGGTTTATGGTTAGGGGTGGTTTAGGCCTAGAATCCCAGTTAGGGGAGGTTTAGGTTGAGGATTGTGGTTTGGGTTTGTGTTAGGGTTAGGATTAATGTTAGTTTTAGGGTTTGGTGTAGGATTAGGATTACGTTTAGTAGGGCTGAGTGCTCTGCCAATGCCTGAGCCTGAATCACCTCCCAGATATCGGACACCTCCTCACAGGGGAGGGAGCACACATGGAGCAGGATCAGGGGGCTTGAGGAGCCCTGGAGGGGCCAGTCCAGGCAACCCTAGAGCCACAGACCCCCAGCAGTGCTCGGAGACCGCCTCATCCTGCAGGATTTAGGGGAAATCCATTAAGCAAATGAGTATTTATGGTACAGGAAGGATTTATTCATCCAGGGCTGAATGTCACATCAAAGCACACAAATGCCCAAATACTCTGCTTGACATTTGGGGTTCCCTGTGAATTAAATGTAGAGAGGCAAATGATTTTATGAGCTTGAATATAGAATAACAGAATCTCAGAATGGTTTGGGTTGGGAGGGACCTTAAAGCCCATCCAGTGCCACCCCTGCCATGGGCAGGGACACCTTCCACTGTCCCAGGCTGCTCCAAGCCCCGTCCAGCCTGGCCTTGGGCACTGCCAGGGATCCAGGGGCAGCCACAGCTGCACTGGGCACCCTGTGCCAGGGCCTGCCCACCCTTGCAGGGAGAAGTTTCTTCCATATATCCAACCTAAACTTCCTCTCTTTCAGTCTGGACCCATTCCCCCTTGTCCTGTCACTCCAGGGCCTTGTCCAAAGCCCCTCTCCAGATCTCTTGGAGCCCCTTTAAGCCCTGAAAAGGGCTCTAAGGTGACCCTGGAGCTTCCCTTCCCCAGGTGAACACCCTCAGCTCTCCCTCCCCACTGCAGACCAGTTCACTCCAGTGCTGCCAGCCCTGCCCAGCACAGGGAGCAGCCTCACCGTGCCGTGCCAGGGGTGGGGCAGGGGGTGGCAGTGCCAAGCTGATGCTCCCCAAGCCATGCCAGGCGTGTGGGTTTGTCCCCGCACGTGCCCTGCAGCCAGGAGGAGACGGCACCTCCTTTGTGCTGCCTCCCGTGCTGCAGAGCCCGCCTGCAGCCATTCTTTTTATTGCTGATGCTGCTTCCTATGGAAACAATTTCGTGCTAATAAGCTCCATTTATAATGGTAAGGAATGGTTCGGTGGGATAATTGTCACTAAATACCATTCATGGCTTTGTTGCTTTTCCTGCATGTTGCTAATTATCCTGCATCTGAAATAGCACCCAGAGAAGCCACTGAATGCCACTGAATGGGGCTCTGAGCACTCCGAGAGGATGAGGCAGGGTATGATTAGAAATATCAAGGCCCTAATCCTGCAGACAATGCCCCGCTCCCTGCGTCTGCACAAAATCCCAGCCTCTGCAAAGGCTGGGGAAACGCAGCGTTCACCCAGCCCCAGGGGCCCTGCAGCCATGGGAGAGCAGGTTCCTGTCACAGGGGCAGCACTCACAGAATCTCAGAATGGTTCGGGTTGGAAGGGACCTTAAAGATCACCCAGTGCCACCCCTGCCACGGGCAGGGACACCTTCCACTGTCCCAGGCTGCTCCCAGCCCCGTCCAGCCTGGCCTTGGGCACTGCCAGGGATCCAGGGGCAGCCACAGCTGCTCTGGGCACCCTGTGCCAGGGCCTGCCCACCCTCACAGGGAAGGATTTCTCCCAGTATCCAACCTCAATTTCCCTTCTTTCAGCTTGAAGCCATTCCTCCAGTTCCTGATGAAGGGTCCCTGTCCTGCTTCCCTGTATCCTCTTCCAGGTCCTGGAAGCCAAAAATGCAGCTTGACCACCCCCCTGCTCTGCCCACGCCTGGGGAACGGCCCCTCCTGGGTTGCTCCTTTCAGGGACTGCACAACCACAAGAGACCCTGAGCAGTGGAACTGAAATCCGTGCCTGGTACATCCACCACGGCCAGAAGGGCGATCCCATCACTCCCTCAGATGATTTGAGCTGGGCTTAACTTTTAAGACTCATCCAAGCTGAAGCTCTCACCAGTTTAAGGAGCTGAGAAACCAGGTCCTGGCCCATCTTCAGCGTGCCCTTCCTGGTGGGAAAACAGATCCCTGGGATGGTGTAGCCATGGATCACTATGGTAACATTGTAATTGACATTTCTGGGGGATTATGGAGTCTGAAAGTCATAAACTTAATGAAAGTATGTTTTTATTGCACTTCAACTTCATCTCTGATTAAATCAAATTTGCATAATGGAAAGTTATTACATTTCCACGTTTCTAATTTCCCTTCCACCCCCCCTCCCTTTTGCTTCTTTTGCCAAGTGTGTCTCAGGTTTTGTTTGCAGCCAGGGCTCTGAAGGTCGCCTAAGTGAGAAATGGTTTTAATAATTTGTGTCAGAGGAGCCCAGGAAGTGAAGCCCCGAGAGCTGGATGCTCTGTGGTGCTTTGAAAGCCTCTCCTCTTTCTCTTTCTCTTAATGAGAGCGCTGCAGCACCTCTGGTGTTGGGTGCTTATTGCAGGAGAGAGGTGCTGCTGGAAGGTAATCCATCAAGGAGAGGCGAAGCGCTCTGCTCGTCCCCAGCCTCGCCTTTGCAGGGCGTTTTAAGCAGTGTGAGTGGTTTTATTTTCAATAAACAAAGCTCCCAGCCCTGCCAGCAGGTGAATGATAACATTCAGGGATGACCCTTCCTGAAGGCAGCTGGAACAGAACAGCCCTGGGAGAAGCCTCGTTGGCCTTGGCTTTGCCAGGAGAGTGGGACAAACTTCTCCAGGCACAGCAAGCTCTGCACAGGCCCCTGGTGTCACCTCCTCTCTGCTTTGGTCCCACACAAGGCACAAGCTTGGCCCGTGTAGGCTCCGAGGGTCTGAGAGCCCCACCGGAGTCTGGGTTCTCCGGGAGTTTCAGAGTTTGTGGGATGAAGGCAGAGGGCCCCAGCCCCGCCCTGGGGCTGTTTCCTGCGCTTTGGGGCCGATCCAACAGTGGGATGTGGCACGGGCACCGTTCCTGTGGAATGGGGTGTCCTCTGCTCCAGGTGTCACCTCCCAGACCGTGCCTCGAGGGACAGAAGCCTGTGGCAGCAGGCAGGGCCTGTCCGGGTGCAGGTGCCTGTGGCACTCGAGGGTGGCCTGTTCCGTGTCCTGGCTGGGTGCGTGGCTCCCTTTCCTGAGGACATCAAAGCAGGTTGGCTGCACGTTCCTTCAAATCCTGCCTGTGCGCGAGGAGAGGGGAGAGGCAGGAGCAGCCCTGCCCACAGCCCCTGCCAGCTCTGCGGCTGGGGACAGCCCCTGTGTGAGGACAGAGAGCTCTCACTGCGGCCACCTCCAGCAGATGGGCAGGGTGAGGGGTCCTGTTTGCCTTCTCAGCTCTTGGGGTGGCCATTCCCACCCAAATCTCCTCCCCTCCCCACTCTCCCTTCTCCTCATGCTGCTCTCTCCTCCTTTGTCCCCTCCACACACACTCACACACTTTCGCTATGATCAGCCTTTAGGATTTCTGCCATTTTCCCCCAAAATCCTTCCCTCCAGGTGGTGTTTGCTCATCACAGAGGTGTGGGATGAGTGGGCTCGATTTTTAATCCCCGCCCCAGCGGAAATCACAGACCTTTAGGATCTGACAGTTCAGCTGGAACCCAGCCATGTATTTTTATATAGCTCAGATGTATTTGTGCCATGCTCAGTAACGAGAAAGCTTCTTTGAGTTTTCTCTGGGTTGGGTTTTTTTTTTTTTTTCCTTAGAAACCTGCCAGTATCTGTTAAAAAAATGCAGCTGAAAATCCGATTTTTCTTTTCTCGTTGGCACAATTTTGACAGGCCTTATCATGAAGCAATAAAAGCCACTCTCCGGGGATTAAGGGCAGTGGGGCTGGCACCGCTAATGAAAATAAACAGGCACTTCCAGCAACTTTTAGCTAAAGACCTGTGCTGCAGGGAGAAAGCCTCGTCCCAGGAACGGGGAGGGAAAAAGCTGCTCCGTCATTTGCCAGCCCTGAGGGACAGTGACAGGACAGGGAGGGTGACGCCTGTCAGCCCAGCACGGGGAAATGCTGTTTGCGGCACGGGATCTCAGCCCTGGGTGGGAGTGCCGGGATCACGGACAGTTTTCCAAGGAATGAGAGAGTCTGAGGTGTGGGATGTGGTGGGACCTCCTCTGCTCGTGGTGGCAGCCACCCCTGCAGAGAGCCAGGACACCCCCCGGGTGTGACATCCAGGGATGTGGGAGCATTTCCTCCCAGATATCCCAGATCAATCCCGCCGCGTTCCCGAGCATTTACCAGGCGTTGGCACCGTCAGTCACCGCAGACCCAGCCGTGTTTCCCGCGCTTCCACAGGCCTCGGGAAGTTCGCACCTCCCCAGAGCTGTGGAGGCACAGCTGCCTTAGCTCCATCCCCACTTCGGAGATGTCCCTGGAGTCCCTGGCCTGTCCCTCTGAGCCCCAGGCAGCCCCACAGCACAGCCCAGGGCGCTCCCCAGCTCCTGGGGAAGGGCCAAAGCTGGCTCCAAGTGCTGTAAATCCAGGCCGGCACAGCACTGCTGGATCCGCTGGATTTCCCCCCATCCCTCCTGCTCCATCCCACTGGCTCAGTCTGGCCCCAAGGCCTCTCCCAAGATGCCAGTGCAAACCATGGGCTCCTCCCGACTCTGTCACCCCATCCTGCGCCTCATCTCCCTCAGCAAAGGAGCTGGAGTCAGAACTTCCCTGCCTCCCGCTGATCTCACTCCCTGGATTATCAGTTTTGGTTAAAAACCCCCACATCTGCTCTCCTCCCCACCAGGCTTAGGATTCACTCCTTCCTTTCGGGCTCCTGCGCCCCTGAGCAGCAGGGATCCAATTCAGGGAACAGAAAAGAACCACACAATCTCCTCTTGGAGCTGGAAAAGAACCCACAGGGATCATCAAATCCAACTGCAGGCCCTGCATCCATGGCAGGAACGCTGTGCTGCACGAATGCAGGGAGGAGTAGGAAGGGAATATTCTGGGCACTACCAGAGGTGTGTCTGGTTGCCTCCAGGCAGAGGAGGTCCAGCTACAAAACACCAGCTCCTAGGAGAACACTCCAGTCAACGTTTTTCTCTCACAGAAAAAAAAAATGAAAGAAAGACATTTCAGCTTTCTGTGAAATTTCCAGCCCCTGCTCCAAAGCACAGAAGAGCTGGAATTATTCAAAGAATGAGTCTCCAGTGTTCCTTGTCTTATCAAAACGAGGCCTTTTGTCTCCAGCTCGGGCTCAGAAATAGCAGAGTTGTGCGGATGAAACACAGCAGAACGGTGCAGCCTCTGCCAGAACCCCGACGTGGAAAATTTCAGCCCAAAGATCCAAGTCTGGCAGAGGAGGAGGGAGCTGAGGGCAGGGCTGTGCAATGGGAGCCCTGAAATTTCCAGTCTTACTGGTGTCCCTGTAATATTGGCATGTCCAGTTCAGAGGGCTCTGCTGGGTGGGGGCCAGCCCTGGTGATGCTTTGCCACGGATGGAGGACAAATCCCAGCTCCCCCGGAGATTTTCCAGACTCTGAGCCCTGGATCCACCGAGCAGCTTTGTCACCAGCCCTGTCCCCTTGCCTTGTGCTGATCCCATGGGGGCAAAGCCCCGTTTTTGGGGAGCTGGGCCGGAGTCCAGGGGCAGAGGGCAGAAAGCCACAGTGGGCAGGGCTGGCCAAGCTTCAAATTTTAGGGAACGAAGGACACGCAAGTGTTCCCCCTGAGCCTCGGAGGGCTGTCCTGGGCCTGTCCATGGCTGATTTTGGCCCCCACGGGCCTCCCCAGCTGGTGGTGCCGCGCCAGCCTGGCCAGTGTCACCTCCTGTGTCGCTGTTGTACCCGGGTCGGAGAGAAACGAGGCAGGCAGGATCCAGGGAAAGCAGGATTAATTATTTATTTACAGACCGGTTTATATTCTCTAGGTCGCTTGAATGGCATCAATTGATTGATCCTTTGACCATCCACCTCTCAGGATGATTGGCTAAATCCTACAACACCCATTTCAAAACAATTCTGCCATTAGACATAACAATAGTGCAAAACATTGTACAGCTGCAAGATAAAGGAATTATTTACAAAAACCCGTAGCAGTGTTTTCGTAGCTCTCGTGAGAAACACAGAGCTCTCACAGAATGCTGCAGAAAACTGGAAAATTTCTCTGCTGAAGCTTTTCAGTGTCCACACCTCCTGTGTGGAAGGGGGACACTGTCCTGCCCCGGGGGTGACTGTTTGGAAGTAAAGGAGCTCAGCTGGCCGGGCCACCGAGCTTGGAGGGGAAGGGGCTGCACCTTTGCAGGGACATCAAAGGGTGAAGTTCCTCCCAAACGGGACCTACAGGTGTGACCTTGGGGCCACCCCGTGCCAGATGTGATGGAGGAGAGGGTGAGGAAATCACAGAGGCACAAAGCAAAGGTTTGAGGGACGAACTTGGTGGAGGTGTTTTGGATTTGTCCAGAGACTGTGACCCGTGAGGGAGGCTGGGCTGTCACCTCCTGTGTGTCTGTGGACCTGGGCAGCCCCCAGTGCCCCAGAGCACTCAGCCTGCAGCATCCCAGCCATCCCGGGAGGGGTGGGAGGAGGGCTGGCCCCGCTGCCAGGACCTCTGCACAGAGAATTTGTCACCCAGTCCTGCCCAGGGGCCGGGCCCTGCTCGCTGACACAGAGGGAATTCTGCCTCTGAAATGAAAAGTGGAAGGGAAATGATATTTCTTCATCCACTGTGCTTTGCTAATCGGTGGAGAGAGCTCCCATTTATAACCCAGAATCCCAACAGGAACTGCCTTACCTGGCCCAGCCCATTTCCAGTGCTCCCGGGCAGCTGATTGCTGCTGCTCACAGGCTTTTCTAAGAACGACAAAGGAGCTAAAACCTGGCACAAAGCACCAGCTCCAGGTGGAGCACTGAGAGGGGGCGGGAGGCTGTGTTGGAATCTGTGTTTCCATCCAGCTCCTACCAGGACACCGGGACCGCTGAGGACACAGGGCTGCAGCCAAGGGACAGCAGTGGGACACTGCTGGCACAGCACCCCGGAGCCACAGCCTCTGGAGCTGCCCTGGGCAAACTCTGGAATGTCAGCAGGAGAGTGACTTGAGAATACAAGGCCAGGAGGAGGATGGAACACCGAAGTGTCCATCCCGTCCGTGCCCGGCCGGAGCTGAGGCAGGGCATGAAATCGGTCTCGGTGTGCTGGGAGTGCGGTTGGTGACGTGGAAATGCTCTGCCTGCCTGCTCGGGGAGGGACTCGGCCACCCACGAGTGACAGTGCCCAGGGCAGGCTGGCACAGGGGCACGGGGCTGGCAGATGTGACAGCACCAGAGGAGGGCGGGGCCCTTTGAGTGGTGACTGCTCTCGCTGAACACCCTCAGGGCCTGCAGTGACAGGAGCCATCCTCTCTGCTTAGAACGTGACGCGAGCTCTGGCAAAGTGGCTCTGCAACCAAAGCAGCAAAAAGGGAAAAATCCAGGAAAGCTAGAAGGTAAAAAAGGGTATTTTCTTCATGGATTATTGTTAAATTGACACTTTTTAATCCCAGTGAGACACAAGCAGAGGTTATGGAATCCTTCCAGAAACAAGATCTGTTCTTCTCTGCCCTCCAGCACTGAGAATTCCTACCCACCATCGTGCTCAGTGCCTGGAAAAGCCTGGGAGAATGGGTGAATCTCTGGGTGGAGCCTTTGGTGAAGCCTGGATAACCACAGCCTAGCCAGGAACAGGTTAAAGGCTGTGCAGCTGGTGGAATTCAGAGCAAATCCTTTGTGTTAGCAAACAAGCTCTTGGAAATCCTCCCGTGTGTTCTTAAACGATCCTTTAAGAGTTAAACAAAACAGTGACTGGTGCCTGTTAAACACAAGTGACCTTTCTCGCGGTTCCTTTTCCCAGGTAAGTGTATTTTCATGTCATTTCAAAGTCTTTAAGGTTTGGGAAGTGAATATTTGGAGTGTGAGGTTTTAAAATATCTGGCGAGCCAAACTCCAATATTGACCAGAGGCTGGATTAGCTCAGGCTGGGATTCCAGGCTGGGATTCCTTTGCTGCTCCCGAAGCTGTGCAGGCTTCAGCTCCTTGGAACGCACACCTGGAGCACATCCCAACCAAGTGGCATCAGGAGGGAGCCCTCGGTCCCCTGGTCCTTCCCTGCAGGGCACGAGGCCACCCTGAGCGTCTGCTGAGGGGCTTTTCATAGGGCACAAATCCCAGAATGGGTGGGGTGGGAAGGGACCTCAAAGTTCATCCTAAAGCCACGGGCAGGGACACCTCCCACTGTCCCAGGCTGCTCCAAGCCCCGTCCAGCCTGGCCTGGGGCACTGCCAGGGATCCAGGGGCAGCCACAGCTGCTCTGGGCACCCTGTGCCAGGGCCTGCCCACCCTCACAGGGAACAATTCCTTCCCAATATCCCATCTATCCCTGCCCTCTGGCAGTGGGAAGCCATTCCCTGTGTCCTGTCCCTTCATCCCTTGTCCAAAGTCTCTCTCCAGCTCTCCTGTAGCTCCTTCAGGCCCTGCAAGGCCACACTGAGGTCACCCCAGAGCTTCTCCTCTCCAGGCTGAACAATCCCAGCTCTCCCAGCCTTTCCTCCCAGCAGAGCTGCTCCCTCCCTCTGCTCATCCTGGTGCCTCCTCTGGGCTCTCTCCAGCAGCTCCAGGTCCCTCCTGTGCTGGGCCCCAGGGCTGGGGCAGCTCTGCAGGTGGGGTCTCACCTGAGCACAGGGGCACAATCCCCCCTCCCCTCCCCTCCCCTGCTGCCCACACTTTCCCCTCAGATTGAAATTCTTGTTTGTTAAAATCTCTGCTGCTGCTTCCGTGCCCTGATTTCAGTGAGGAGCTCCAGGTGCTGAGGGGGTCACCAGGCCCTCATCAGCTCTTCCCAGTTGTGACTGGGATGTGACAAACAACCAGCTCTGCCTTTCTCCGTGGGAAACACGTCCTGGGAGCAGATGGGAGGGATGAGAGTCACGGGAGAAGGTCAGTGCAGGGCTGGCTGTTCTGGAAACCTCTGCTGTGCTTCAGGATTGAACTTCTGGCTCAGGACTTCTAAAGAGCTTTAATCCTTGTGCTCCTGGTCAGACGGCCCAGCGAGGGTGTCCCTGAGCAGGAGGCTGCAGGCAGGGCCTCCAGGAGAACTCTTGGCCCCTTTGGCTCAGTGTCCTCACTCACCCGAGGTGGTTTTGCTCCGCTTGCAGCACCCTGGGAGCGAGGTTTGGGAAGGGCTTTCCTGCAGCTTGGAACGCAGAGCTCCCTCCACCTTCTGCTGCGGCTGTGCCTTGCTGGGCATCTCCCTCAGCATCAGCAGAAGAACGGGATGGAAACCCACGTTATCCAGCTGCTCACTGCGGGAAAATGGGGATTCCTAAGGATAACAGTCGCCCACCAGGCTAGGGATGCGTTTCCCTGTGTGGGTGCCGTGGGACAGGCTGTCCGAAGCTGACAAGGAAACCCCTGCCGAGGTGAGAGCGATGCCCAGCATCATCCTGCCATCCTGCTGGGCCTGGAGAGGCTCCAAGGCACCTGGATCACCAGGAGATGAAAGGCACGGAGCGTGTGTAGCTCCAGATAGGAGGGATGGAGAGGGAACAAACACCGGGGAGCTTTGGCAGGAAGGGAAGCAGTAATCCCTTGGCTGCTTGACAGGGAGCTGCCAATTTTGCAGCAAGCGATGTCTCCAGCCTGCAGAGGTGGATAGGATTGTCCCAAATAACCAGGTTTCCGTCAGAAAATTCCCATTTCTTTGCCCTTTGGAAGAACATGAGCCCAGGGAGCTCAGCTGTGGGGTGGAGCAGATGCCTTTAGAGGAATAAATATTTCTGGATCTGCAGTGGAGGCTGTGGAGCCCAACCCAGATACCCTGGGATGGAACACGCTCTAGGGCGCAGGAAGATGGGGGAATTGGGGTTGAACACTCTCAAACTGGCTAAAAAACCCCATTTAGAGGAGCTGCCAGCTTTGGCTACCAGTGGGACTTGTTAGCGAAACTGTTATAAACGAGGCCAGGACTTTCAAAAAGAAAAGTCAACTCGTTTATAACCACTACAGAGCAAGGAAATAAAGTCCTTGACACATCTACTGGCCTCAGGGACAGCATTTCCTGCTCGGGTGCACCATCGGGAGCGGCTCGGAGGAGAGCACCGAGGGGTTCTCACTCCAAAGGAGTGACAGCACGGTGGGAAAAGGGCGGCAGTGGCTGCCCACGGCACGTCCCCGGTCCCCAGGAGCACCCCCGGTCCCCAGGAGCACCCCCGGTCTCCAGGAGCACCCCCGGTGCCCGCGTTCGGGGTGCGCTGGGACGGTCCCGCCCTCGCTGCGGAGGCTGCAAGGCCGGGCCGTGCGTGCCGCTGTCCCCGCGGTGTCC
>VZTD01000438.1:728458-745011 GCA_013397725.1 Rhagologus leucostigma | reverse complement strand
AACCAACCCCATTCCCATCTCACCCAGTCACACCCACTCCCATCCTGCTGCCACCCGCTCCCTCCCACTCCCTCCCACTCCCACCCAGTTTCTCCTGATCCCATCCCGCTCTCACATGTTCCCATCTGCTCCCGCCCAATCTCACCCCTATCCCGCTCCCATCCCCATCCCATCCCTATCCCAACCGATCCCATCCCACTCCCACCTGATTGCATCCTACTCTCACCCACTCCCATCTGCTTCCACCTGCTCCCATCCACTCCCACCTGCTCCCATCTGCTCCCACCCAATCCCACTTGCTCCCTTTTCCATCCCATCCCTAGCCCACCCAGTCACATCCTGCTCCCACCCTGCTCTCAGCCTCTCCCATCTGGAATCTGGATTGTTTCACTTCCTCCTGCTCCCGGGCCTGGCAGTGAAAGGCTTGCGGAGAGGGAAGGAAAATCAGATCCATGCTGGGAATCATCCATGGAGCAGAGCAGCTTTGCAGCTCCGGCTGTACCAAAATCTGTCCCTGTCACCATTTTTTCCCTCTCAAAATACAAAATTAGGGAACAGCACCATGGGCTGGCCCTGCTGCTCCGAGTGACAGCCACAGTGCCATGGCCCTGCTCTGGGAACAAGGATTCCCACCCGGACGGGACTGGGAGAGGAGAAATTTCCCTTATTTGGGAAATCTCGGCTGAGCCAGGTTTCCAGTGGAGCATCAGGAATTCAGACTGCGATTTTCCTCCTCAAACCTGTGTGCTGAGAGAGACGGGAATGGGTCAGGACAATAAGTTTCATTCAGGAACAAGTGCTTCCTGGGATGAATGCATTCCGCAGGGATCCAGCGTGCTGCCAGCAGCTGGATGTGCTGCAGAGCCTGCTGAGAGCGGATGGGAAAGGGAAGGACCGGGAATGCAGCGACGCTGGAAGCAGCCTTCCTGTCAGGAGAGGCACTTCCAGACAGAAACGAATGGGGAATGTTAAAATACGCAGGGAAATCAAGGAGGAACCAGGAGGGGGTAAAAAATAGATCGTGGAGCTCTGGAGGAACAGCTGGAGTAAATTAAGGCAGGTAATTGGAGCAGGATAAGGTGGGTGAGCAGCAAGGCTGGAAGGAGCTATTCTTAGCGCAGGCATTTGCTCGGCAGCACGCGGAATCCTGCTCTTGGCTCGGGGCTGGCCTGGGAATGGTTTTGGCGCTTGGCTGGACCCGCTCCTTGTTCCAAGCCTGTGGTGACACCTGTCCGGAGGTGCCCGGCCGTGTCCGGAGCTGGGGAAGCCACGAGCTGCGGGGTGCAGGGCAGGGGAGGTGACAGTCCCCTGGGGATGCCGTGCCCTGGGGGAGCGATGTGGCTCTGCTTTTCGGCCCAGAGAAGCAGGGGTTGATCCTTTTTTCGCTGCGCCTGGTTCAGCTCCTGTTCCGTTTCCCAGGAACTGCCGAGGACTCCTGGGCTGTGCCCCAACACCATCACCTGGGGACAGCCACCTTGTCACAGCTGCTGGGAGTCAGGGCGGAGCTGGGGTCCCCCACAGGGCTGGGGCTGCTCCCAGGGATGAGCCTCAGGCAGAGCTGGGGGGGGACAGGCCTGGTGGGGAGCTGGGGCACCTTCCCCTGAGCAGGGACAGCCACCACCCCTCCCGCCAGGGGCTGGGTGTCCCCACGAGTGGGGACCTGCTGTCCCCAGGTCGTGCTGAGGCCGCAGCACTGGCTGGTGGCAGCCGGGCTTCGGGGTTGCAGCAACTTTCCCAAATGTTTCCCAGTGCTGGGAATGACGCCCTGGGTGGACGATTCCAAGGTGCGGCGGCTCATTCCCATCTCCCTGGTGCTCGTTGTTGTGGCTGCACTGAGGGTTTGTTATTTGAACTCGAATCCCCGTCAGCGTCTGCAACAAAATTCATCAGTTTCGTTCCTCTGGGAAAAGCCACGGGCTCAGAGTAACAACCACTTAGGCCAGTTCAATCTCCTCCATTTGATCTAAAATATCAATTAATCGAAACCATTGGAATGAAATAACCCCGCTCCAAACCCTTCTCATCCCTCAACTGCAGGAGAAAATCCCGGCAAACAGTTTAGAGTAAATACCTTCATTAGACACGGAGGGGAGGCGGCGGGGATTACAGCGCGTCTGTAAACAAGGGAACAGCCAGGCCGATCTAATCTCACCGAGGAACAAAGCGAGTGTCGAGGGGCCGCGGCTGGCTGTGACTAATAACGAGCTGATAAGTAAATAATAACGGCAAGGACTAATTAATGGCTGAATATCGAGGCCCGGCAATGGGGGCAGGGGATGTGGGGAGCTGCTGGGGACCCTGCCTTGTCCCCCTCGCTGTCCCTGGGTGCGAGGGAGCCTTCCCTGTGACAATCTGCTGCGCTTTAACAAACCCAGTGCCCGTCCTGCAGGGCGCTGAGCCCGACCCCTGCGTCCAGCTGAGGGCTGGCACTGCCTGGGACACCAAGAGGGGGCAGCCTGTGGGTGCCTGGTGGCACTGCGAGGGTCAAAGCCGACCTAGCTGGGAACTCTGCGGGGCATCACTAACCCAGGGAGCTCAGCGAAGAGGAAATTCCAGAGGGCGGAGACTCCTGAATTCCCGCCCGGGCTTTGGCTCTGCATCTGAGAAGAGCAGAAGAGAGGGACACAGGTCACCTGTCCTGTCCCCCCAGCCCTGGCTCTCCTTGCTCAGAGCTGTGCGGGGGCTCGTGCTCACAGCAGACCCTCCCCTGGGTGGGTGGGGATCACAGAATTCCAGAATGGTTTGCACTGGAAGGGACCTCAAAGCCCATCCAGTGCCACCCCTGCCATGGGCAGGGACACCTCCCACTGTCCCAGGCTGCTCCAAGCCCCGTCCAGCCTGGCCTTGGGCACTGCCAGGGATCCAGGGGCAGCCACAGCCGCTCTGGGCACCCTGTGCCAGGGCCTGCCCACCCTCACAGGGAACAATTCCTTCCCAATATCCCAACCTAAATATCCTCTTTTTCAGTTTGAACCCACCCCTCCTTGTCCTGTCACCACAGTTCTTCATGAAGGGTCCCTCTCCCATTTCCCTGCAGCCCCTTCAGACCCTGAAAGGCTCTTTGAGGTCTCCACACAACCTTCTCCTCTCCAGGCTGAGCATTCCCAGCTGTCCCAGCCTCTCAGGATGCACGGGCTGGACGCAGTCCTTGCAAGATGAAGATGTTTTGTGCTGTGCTCAACCGGATCTGGATTTACCAAACTGTGTCTCCAGATCCCTCCAGGTGTTTCCCAGCTCTCAGCCTCCCGTGCTCGGGTTGTTCCAGCAGCATTCTGGTGTCACTGGAGAGTGCTGCTGCTTTTCAGCCTGTCCCAGGACACTCCTTTCTTCTGCGAGCAGGGAGCAGCTGCTGGTGGCAGCATTTGGAGCTCCTGGATTGCCCCTTCCAGGAGATACTTGTGGGAGCCCCAGGGCTGCCCCTGGGCGTGGGCTGGAGGGTTCTCAGTGCCACGTCTGGTTTTTCCTCAGCTGAATTTTGCCCTGCTGAACCTCCACCAGAGGCGGCTCGCTGTGACCTCAGCCTTGTCCAGCAGCAGCCACGCGTGGACAACACTCCTGGGGAGGCTTCCCCAGCAGGATCCCGGTGCTGAAAGCAGAGCGGAGACATCTCCAAGTGGGAAAAGAGGGCTCTGTCCCTCGGCATTATCCCCCTGTACTCTTTCCCCCCACCCAAACCTGTCTGGGATGCAGCAGCGGAGCTGGAAGCGGGATCCTTGCCAGGAATGCAGCAGGAACTGGGCAGCAGCAGCAGCGTGGATGTGCTCCCACACACCTGCCCCTCTCCGCGTGTCCCTGCAGCCCAGAGGGGCAGCAGCTGTGGCACAGCGCTGGGGACGAGCTGCTGGCACGCAACTGCCGGCAAATGAATTTCATAAATCAAATTACTACCTCTGCTGCGCCCCGGAGAATCCCTGAAAATTTAATGCATGTCCTTAAAACATAAATAGGAAAATAAAGGCAGGTGGGCAGAGAGCGAGGCCGGGGCTGGGGGGGAAAGGGTGGAGGAGAAAGAGCGGCCTGGGAGTTTAAGGGAGGACTTCAAACGTGTATAATTTTGTTTGTTCTGCTGGAGAAAAACGGAGATCAAGAGACCAGCATTATCCTGGGGTTAGTAAAGCTAGAAAAGACCCATTGCTTGTGCATCCTGAAAAATCCAGCTGGTTGTTTTCGGGGGTGGGAAGGGAGCTTCGTGCTTGCTCTTCCGAGAAGAGCAGAAACACATTGCCTGTGCTGATGGCATTTTGTCCCTGGAACTCATCCCACAGTTGATCACTCCATCACAGCTCAGATTTACTCCAATAGCTTTCGTGTTTTATAACATTTACCAACAGTTTCTCTCTGCTTGCTGCAGACTCAAGGAGTGGGCAGCGTCCCTCAGCACAGCCTGTCCCCCTCTGGCCTCAGGACTTTCGCCGTTCTCCCTGAAAAAGGATTTGTCAGCAGAGGCCAAAGCTTTTGTTCCTGCAGGCGGCAGAGTGGAGAGCGATGGTCCGGCCTGGGGACGAAGGAGCCTTTTGGCTGCTCTGTCCTGGGGCACGGGGTTTGTCCGGCCTGGGACTGTCTGGCTCTGACACCTCAGGGGCAAAGCTGAGCTCACCTGGGCCAGGGCCAGGGTTTGTCTGATGGCCTCTCCTCCTCAGCCCGTCTGCTCTCACTCAGGAGAGCTCCCAGCCCGAGGAAATCCTCCTCCAAAGGACTTAATGAAGGTGGTGTTTGCTACCTGCGAGCCTGGCTGTGGGTTAACGCTGCTCCGAGAGGGAGGGCAGGGCCAGCAGGGCACAGGGACCCAGCCCAGCGCCCCTGAGCTGAGCCCAGAGCGGGGCAGAAAGGCCTGGGGACCCCTGGGCGAAGGTCTCCAGGGGGAAGATCTCCAGCTCTCTGGGAAAAGGGGTCCCAGCATGGCTCTCAGGGGGTTCCTGCCCCTTTCAAACGTCCCCTCATGTAGCAGGAGGACAGGACACGCTGCAGGAAGCCTGCAAACCCCTGGATGTGCCTCGGCTGCCTCTCGAGCACAAAATCCCCGGGCGCTGGGCAGGACTGGCACGTTGGAGAGCCCTGGGCCCAACAATATCCTGGGAGTTTTTGACATAATCCAGCAGTTCTTAGGGAAGGAGAAGAAGGAAAGAAATCCACAGCTCCTGGTGTGCCTGCAGGCTCCAGGCAGGCCGAGCCCCAGAGATCTCCTCAGACAGGAGCTGTGTCGGTGCCTGACAGCCCCGGGGGTGTTATCCGGGGTGGATTTGTCTGACAGCCGTTCAAACCTGGCTGCATTTCTCGTGGGCACGAGTCCCTCACCAAGGCCGTGTTCAATACGTGCTCCTATTTGGAGCCTGCCATGCTCAGCTGGTTTTGCTCCCTGCTGGCTTCGCTTCGCAGAGCAAACCTCAGGACTCCTTGGGAGATTTCTGTGCCGAGCACTCGCTTTTCTCCTGACAGATTCCCCTGGTCCTGGGGGCTGAGAGAGTGGGGAGAAACCCGAGCTGCTGTTGGACAGTCAGGGGTGGTATCTCGCTCCTCACTGGCAGTAGGACCCTTCCAGAAGATCAGCTGGAGCCTCATCTCGCCTCATTGCACCGCTTACCATGGGCAGGAACACCTTTCACCATCCCAGCCTGGCCTTCGACACTTCCAAGGATGGGGCAGCCACAGCTTCCCTGTGCCAGGGCCTCCCCACCCTCACAGGGAGCAATTTCTTCCCGACATCCACTCTGAACCTTTCCCATTTCTAATCTGACCCTTTCCCGTGATTTTTGGCTGTCATCACCCTCGATTTTCAATCCTAAAGACTCAACAAAGCTCCTCTGACTCCCACCCAGCATTCCTGGTTTGCAGAAGCTTCCACACAGCTGCAGTTTCGACCTCATTTTCTCCCCTCTCCGCACCCAGAGGAATTCCTCAGGGAGAAATCTGCGGTGCCTGGTGGGGTGACACGGGTGAGACAGGCACAGCTCCCACAGATCCACCTCCTCCCACTTCGTTCAGGAAACATCGAAATGCCTTGCAAGGCTTGTGCTGCTCCCGAGAACTCAGATCTTCCCTCACAGACAGCAAAGGGCTTCTTTGTTGTTGATGAAATCCAGGAGACACCTTGACCCCTCTTCTGAGGAGCCAAATTGTAGGAAATGTCTCTGAACCCCCACAAAGGAGAGCAGGGGCTTCTTTTGTGATTTCCTGCTCCCGTTCCATAAGATTCATCCAAGCAGGGGTGTCAAACCTGGAGTCCTGGCCAGCCTCCAGCACAGGTAATTACAGATCTGCCGACCTAAATATCTCCCCCCGAGTCAATTAAACGTGTTGTTCTTCCCTCCTGTCCTCGGTGCAGTGACAGCGTCCCAAGCGGAGTCCTCAGACGTTCCTGTCCTTCCCAGAGCACGTTTGGTGAGGCACAAAATGATCTGCGCTGATCCCTCCGTGGGAGCTTTCCCTCGGAAAAGAGGGAGTGGAGGTCAAAGGGGAATTACAGGATGGAGGCCGTGGAGCCGTAGCCCACCCTCATGTCCACCAAGATGAAATCCAGCCACACTTCCCTGGATCCTGGCGGGATCCATCCAGCTCAGGATATTTCATGCTTGTCACGCTCACGACATTCCAGCTGTTTCTTCTGAGGAGACAGGGAATGGACAAACGGCACCAAATTCCCCCTGTGCCACCGCCTGGGTGCTGCCAAAAGGCCACGGGGAGAGGCAGAGCTCTGGCTAACGCCCCGGGGGAGGCCAGAGGGGAGGAGAAGCCACTCATCCCAAATGCTGTCCCTGCAGGGTCTCTGTCAGCCCGAGGCTGGTGACACCCAGCTGGAAGGAGCAGCCGTGAGGAGCCCGGGAAGCCACTGGCTGCCAGTCACCCCACACCACCCCCAAGGCACCCGAGAGCCTGGAAGCAGCATCTCCACCTCCCCAGGACACCACCGACCGGCTCATCCTGGGGTCTGTGGGCGTCACCTCGAGTGAAGGCGCGGAGAGCACACGGGGACCCCGCAGCCTCCGGGCTCTGCGCGTCCCCTGGGCCAGCAGCAGCTGCTGCCTCGCTGGGGCTCCTGCATTTTTAAAGGCTTCCTCCTCCAGCCCAGGGAGGGAATTCGCAGCCACGGCCAGCTCTGGGGCCAGCCCTGCACTGCCTCTGCCTGGCCGGTGTGCTCCGGCCTGAGGGCACTGCCCAGGGCCCCTTGGGGTGACCAAGGATGCAGCGCCTGGAGCAGGGACTTGAAGCTACTGCTGCTTCTCAGTCATCGAGTCGCAGAATCCCAGCCTGGTTCGGGTTGGAAAGGAGCTTAAAAACCATCCAGTGCCACCCCTGCCACGGCAGGGACACCTTCCACTGTCCCAGGCTGCTCCAAGCCCCGTCCAGCCTGGCCTTGGGCACTGCCAGGGATCCAGGGGCAGCCACAGCTGCTCTGGGCACCCTGTGCCAGGGCCTGCCCACCCTCACTGGGAACAATTCCTTCCTAATATCCCATCCATCCCTGCCCTCTGGCAGTGGGAAGTCATTCCCTGTGTCCTGTCCCTCCAGCTCTTATCCAAAGCCCCCCTCCAGCTCTCTCGGAACCCCTTCAGGTACTGCAAGGCCCCAATAAGGTCACCCCAGAGCCTTCTTGGTCAGCTTCCCTCTTGCTACAGGCCTGAGGGATTCAGTCGGGTTTTGTGGTCAGGTTTTGTGCTACTTCTGAGCCCTCAGCACGTGGAGCAGGAGGAGGAGGAGGAGGAGAAGAAGGAGGAGGACAGGCAGCTCCTCCTGCCCATCCACAGAACAGCAATCAGGGCTCTCCCCTGCCACACCCGTGGATGTACATGCGAGGGATATTCCGGCGTTCAGGGATTGCTGTGGCTCCAATGGTTTTTTTCTGCCTTTTCTGTAATTGTATCAACTTAAAAAAAAAAACCCAATGTAAATAGGAATTTTAATAAAAGTATAGCAGTAAGCAGATCTAATCTCTAACCTTTTGAAATATGAAGAAGCTGCTTTATCTGCGAGGAAGCACAATCTCTCCCCAGCAGAGATGGGAATTTGTGGGAGTTAAATTAACTAAGGCAGCGCTCCCCTCTTGCTCGTTGAATGTAAACGAAGCATATTGAGGATTATTGCAGAGGGAGAATTAATAAAAACGGAATGGGGAAGTTTCGGATCCAGGCGTGTTTGCTAATGGTTTCCCAGGCACAGCGAGAGCAGCCTGTGGTCCCAACACCTCCTTCCCCGCTTCCACGGAGAAACAGGGAGGTGCAGATCCTGTGGAGGGCTGTGCAGCGGGAACGAGGGAGCTGCTGGAGTGAGGAGTGCTTGGAATTCCGTGGTGATTCCGTCCACACGCAGCTCTGCCAAGAAAAGCCTTTACACAGTGGGGGTTCCTGGCACCCCGGATTTGTGGCTGTCACTTGGTGTCCCCCACTTCACTCACTCATGGGATGTGCCCATGGGTTCCCCCGTGCTCCAGAGCAGGAATTCCTCTAGCGAGGGGTGAACGTTGCCTGGCACCACGGAGATGTACCCGTGCCAGAGGGCTCTGGATTGCCCCGGCCCTTGTAAACCAAGTCAGGGTAAATCAGTGCAGGTTATCCCACGTCAGGGGGCAGCTGCAGTGGGGGATTCAGGCAGGGGAGAGTCTCCAGCACAAACCCAGTTACAAATGTTGGATAAATGGTGACAGAGGGGCCAGGGAGTTCCGTGTGTCCTGGGCAGGGCAGGAGCAGTGACTCTGCTGGGTAACCAGGGTGACCCTCCTGCCTGCACGGCGGCTGCAGAGCACCAGAGCAGGGATTTATCCAACACTCCGAGTGTTCCTGTGCTGCCAGAGTCTGTTTGATGAGTTCTGCGTGCTACCGAAGCTGGGACTCTCTTGTTTCCAAGAGATCTCAGATTACCTCGCCACTGCGCTGAATTCTTTGCTGTTGGTCGCACTGTCCAGGAATCCTTCCCCTTCCCATTCGGGTTTTCTGTTATTACAGGGTCTGGTGTCTCACCATCGAGTTTATTTCCTTCAACCCTCTCTTCTAAGAGCTGCCCAGGTGGGTTCAGAGGACCACGTGCAACCCAAATTTATCGTGTCAGCCGTGGCACAGCCATGAATGGTGCCCACGGGATTTCTTCACCGACAGGGTGAGTGGTCACAGCTGCAGAGCCACTTGCAAGAGGCCAAAAATGCCCCTGAACCATGTGAACACCACCTGCAAATCCACCACATCCCCCTGGTGCTGCACGGCTGGGATTTGTCCTCCTTTCTCCAGGCACACATCCTGCACAAGGTGCGGGGAGTGAAGGAGAATTCCAAGCACAAAGCTGGTAAGCCTGGACTGCACCTTCCCCCCAGAGCAAACCCCAAGTGCAGCTTTCCTTCCATTCCGGCTTCTTCTCAGATGTGATTCCAGTGCCTGGAGGGGTCATGCAAGAAGGCTGGAGAGGGATTTGGGACAAGGGATGGAGGGACAGGACACAGGGAATGAATTCAGACTGCTGGAGGGCAGGGATGGATGGGATAATGGGAAGGAATTGTTCCCTGTGAGGGTGGGCAGGCCCTGGCACAGGGTGCCCAGAGCAGCTGTGGCTGCCCCTGGATCCCTGGCAGTGCCCAAGGCCAGGCTGGACGGGACTTGGAGCAGCCTGGGACAGTCGGAGGTGTCCCTGCCCGTGGCAGGGGAGGCACTGGATGGGCTTTGAGGTCCCTTCCAACCCAACCCATTCCATGATTTTATGATAATTTCTCCTATAATTACTCAGTTTTCTGAAGAATTTTGGTGTCCACAGGGCCAGAAGTCCTGACAGAACCCGCTCCTTGCCCCGTTGGGATGCTCCCTCCTCCTCTCCTGGGCTGCTCGGGGCCGCTGTGCTGGCTGCGGGCAGCAGCAATCGGGCTCCTGAAGCGCTCCTTTGTCTGCTCAGACGAGCGAATTGGCAGCAGCACAAAGATCCAAGGAAAAGAATTCCCATTAAGCCGGGGGCACCCTGCCTGAGCAGCGCCTGCCTCCAGCACGCCAGAGCTGTTCCTCCCACTGCCCCCTGCTCGGGCTTTGCGATTGTTCGTGCCCGTGGCAAGGAGTGCCCCTCCCCGCCGTGCCCGCCGCGCTCCCATCCCACACTCTTTGCTCAATTGTGCCAGCCCGGGGTTCGGCTTTCTTTGGTCTCCTTCTCAGCCTTGAAAAATATCCTCATTTCAGAGAGCTCTCAGCTCCGTTCAAAGGATTTTTGAATCCTCCCATTTTCCAGTCATTCACCTGGCCCATGAATGACTGGGAAGAACTGGCTCGTCCTTGGGGATTTTAGAAAAAGGTGTAAAATTCACCTGTAAAGAGAAGCAGAGGGGCTCAGGGAGCCTGGGCGCAGGTGTGTCACTCTCTCTGAAATCCCCGTCATGCCTCAGGAACTCATTTTCTTTCTGCACAAATCTGCCAGCCCGGCGCGGGGGCTGAGGGAGGGGCTGGCACCGGGCAGGAGCTCTCCTGGAAAACTCCTGTGTCTTTATCAGGCCACGGCGTGAGCCCTGCATTGGAATGTGGGAATATCCTGAGCTGGGAGGGACCCACAGGGATCATCCCCAACCCCAGCCCTGCACAGACCCCCCAACAACCCCACCCTGTCCTGGGCAGCACTGTCCAAACACTCCTGGAGCTCTGGCAGCCTCGGGGCCGTGCCCATTCCCTGGGGAGCCTGGGCAGTGCCCAGCACCCTCTGGGGGAAGAACCTTTCCCTGGTATCCATCCCAAAACCCCTGGCCCAGCTCCAGGCGCTCCCTGGGCCCTGTCCCTGTCCCAGGGAGCAGAGATCGGAGCTGCCCCTCGGGAGGAGCACCAGGGCTGTGATGGCATCGATGTCCCTTAGGCTGCCCAGACAGAGGTGAGGGACAGCCCTGGGTGAGCTGTGAGAAGATGAGGTCTGGCATCACACATCTTCCAAGCCCTGGCAGGCTGCAGGTGCGTTCCTGCGTGGCCTTGAGTGCCTGGTTTGTGCTGCTAAATGAACACACCCAGATAAAAGTGTGGCAGCCAATGGACGAGACGTTTGGAGAGAAGGAAAATGCCCGTTCACATCACCTCAGGGCTGTCCGGCGTGGCCTGGCTGAGCTGGGTGTGGACACAGGGATGGTTGGGCTGCAGCCTGGGAGCTCTCTGAGCGTCACATTGCTGGGCTTGGAGGCAGCCCGGGATCATTGAATCTGTGCTAATTGCTCTCATCTCTCTGCTGCTCTCACCTGCACCCAGCCCAGGCTGGGTAATGACCGTGCAAGGTGTGGATGTTCAACCTGGCTCCTTCCATCTGCTCCTCGCTGGCTGGGCCAGATCCTCCTGGCTCAGGCTGGCTGCTGCTGAGTGCCTGGAGCTGCGGGGCAATCTGAACGGAAGAGTCGCTGCTGGCTGTGCCAGATCCCGGGGAAAACCGGCTCTCTGGGATGCTGATGGAGCCGTGCCTGGCTGGGAGCTGGGACAGACGCCTGCCCGGTGTCAGTGACGGGCTGTGCCGTGATGGGGATGGGAACGACAACAGGGCCTGTAATGACACGGAAAGGAAAAGCTCACACTGATTTCCCTTCTGTGCACGTGCAGCGGGATGGAGGAAATTAACCCCTGAGAGCCAGTCTGGTGTCACACTTCAGCATGTGCTGCCCTTCATGGGCTGAGGAACACCCGCCCTGCAGAAGCCCCAGGTTTGCAGGGACAAAGGCAGGAAGCCAAAGCAGTTCCAAATGTCTTTCCCAGACCGGCTGGCCTGGAGGAACCATCGCACAGGAGAAGCCCAGGCTGAGGTCTCTGCATTCCCTTCTTTCTCCCTGGATCTCCAGGGGATGTCACAGTTTGCAGGGAATACTTGGAGGGTTTCCCTCGTGCTGGATTTTCTGTTAATATCTGGAAGGAGCCTGTAAGGAAAATGGAGAGAGACAATTAATGAGGGTGGAGTGACAGGACAAGAGGGAATGGCTTCAAACCGAAAAAGGGGAAATTTAGGTTGGGTATTAGGAAGAAATCCTTCCCTGTGAGGGTGGGCAGGCCCTGGCACAGGGTGCCCAGAGAAGCTGTGGCTGCCCCTGCATCCCTGGAAGTGTCCCAGGCCAGGTTGGATGGGGCTTGGAGCAGCCTGGGACAGTGGAAGAACCCCGGGGTTTGCAGAATTGCAGGGGTAAAAGCACTGTCTAAAGACTTCTCCGTGAGCAGAGCTGGATAAATGCTGAGGAATTTCTCGTTTGCTGTAGAAGTTTCTTTGTCTTCTGCTTACAGATGGTCCCATTTGAAGGGAGTGCATTGCTGAAGTGCCTGGCCAGCGCTGGGGACACCTCGGTGACGTCCCTGCCCCTCTCCCAGGAGTGCTGGTGGCACCTTTGCTGCACAGGTGGGCACCTTGTCTGCAAAGCTGGGCACACCTCACATCTGCTCCTGGCCTGGCAGCCTCCTCCCCCAGCCCCTGACCGAGGAACAGGAGACGGGGACACGTCGCTGCTGCAGGACAGAGCTGTGACAGTCACTGCCACTGGCCTGAGGGGATGGGGATGGGAGAAAGGGACAAGATGTTCCCATGGGGAAAGAGAATCCCAGCTCCTCAAACTGTACAAAACCACACAAACCACAGCATCCTCTCGGGCAGCAGAGAAGAAACCAACCGTGACAAGCCGGTGAAATGTCCCCATTCTGCTCCGGTTTCGTGTCCTGTCCTTTGAGGCAGCTGCTCAGAAGCTGCAGGAGAAGCTGATCACATCTGGCCCTGCCTGTGTGAGGCCCTGCCATCCCTGCGCCTGCTTGTTCCCCTCACATTTCCCTGCTTTCTGTTCTGTCTGGTTTTTTGTCTGCTCAGCCTGCCTTGCACCTGGAATAAGCTCGGAACAAACTCGGGATCCGCCCGTTCCTATTCAAGCAGGAAGGAATCCAGCTCCACAGAAATAATCCCCCAAACTCCTATCGGGAGCTTTTTGTAGCTGCATTAATTTTAGAAGAAAAATTAGGTCCAAAGTGCTGGGCTCATTTTAATGAAGATTCACGGTCACAGCTGAATCCCCTGACGAGGAGGAATCAGCTTTTGAGCACATCAGGCTCATTAGAAACTCCGCACAAAGTCATCAGAGGCCGACGAGGGGTGGCAGGAGAAGGGGCTGAAGGGTGCTGGGGAGGAACTGGATTCCGGGAGTTTCTGAAGCTGCACTTCCCTTCCCTGCCTGCAGCCGCGGCAGCTCCGGCGCAGAGATGAAAGCAGCCGGCAAAGAAGATAAACAAGAAAACAGCTCTGGAGCAGTCACGCTGCCCAAAACAACCTGGGGAGGATGGGACGGGAGATAAAAGGGAAAGTGCGGGAGGTTTTGGAGTGACTTCCCCCATGCAGGTGGGGATGGGGCTGGGGAGCGGAGCTGTCACCGAGTCACCGTCACCGAGCCACTGTCACACAGCTCCCCGGGCACGGGGGGAGGGCAGCGCAGGCATTTTCTGCCACAAACATCTCAGCCCCTGTCCTTCCCTTCCCCAGCCAGCAACGCGGCTCCAAATCCCAGGAAAGTCCCAGAAATCCGACGTTGTTCCTCAGGGACTCTTTCGTTCTTTTCACATTTGCTTCAGCCTTTTCTCTCCCGGATTTTGGCTCCAGGCAAGGCAATGGGATTATACCGGGGATCCAGGGAAGCTCTGTCCTTCTTTACGTGCTCGGTGGTGTTGATAAATCGAGCAGGAGGAGGCAGAGGCATCTGGGTGGGGTTTCATCACCGCCTTGGTGTGATAAAGCCGTGGTGGCATCCGAGGAGCACGTGGAGCCCAAGGCTCAGCCAGTTCTGGAGGCTGGACAGGCACGGAGGAAAAGCCAATCTCAGCCCCCAAATATCCTGTGGGGCAGAAAGCCTGACACCCAGTGTTTCACCAGGCATCCTCTGTGCCCTTGTCACGTTTGGTGTAAGGACAGGGGTGTGTCAGTGGTTTATGTCTCAGAAACACGGGATCTTTTCCCCGAGGACTGCCTTCAGCAGGGAGCCTTGCCCACCCGGGAGAGGACGCTGGGTTTTCCTGGTGGCAGCTCCCCTCCCCTGAGCAGAGCCGCTGCAGAGACCTCCGTTCCTGTGTGGGTGTGCAGGGATCAGCCGGGTGAGGGAAGGACACGGATTGTTCCATCCCGGTGCCTCCCACGCTTTGCAAAGCCTTGGAGAAGCAGGGACAGAGTTTCAAGGCAGGGCTGAAGGTGCTTTCTGTGGTGAGTTGGATGAGGACGTGCTGGAAGGCCCACAGTGCCTGGAGATGGCCTCCCTACGTCAGCCAAATCTGCTTTACAGCCTTTGGTGTCGGGGTTTGGAGGTCCCTCCTAACAGAACTATCCCCAAGGAGGGGCCAGAGGAGCTGGGCTCAGGGTGTTGGGGTTCAGAAGGGAACGTGCGTTAAACCAGCTCTAAATTCCCCCTGGGTGGCCACGCTGGCCTTAGGCTGCCTCCTTCTGCCCCAGGTTTGAGGTTGGGGCCAGGCGCTGCTGAGGCCTGGGCACCCCACGGGGTGGATTTAGCTGGGCACCTCCCTTCACTCCAGCACTCCGAGGCCATGGCAGGGTAACAGCCCCCGCTTCTGCGAGGAGTGAAGGGATTTCCCATTCCCCCGGGTGTCCCCCAGCAGCAGAGCAGCTTTACACGGCAGAGCTAAAGCTTGCTTTGCCAACCTCACAGTCCGTGGGCTCTCCTAAGGGAGTTCCCAAATGAGCTGTGGGCGCTCAGACCTTGTAGCTTGAGGAGATGATTCCCACGGGGTGCACGACAGGGGATTTTTAGGGGTGCTTCTCCCTTTCCATTGCTCTCTTCCTCCTACACCGCATTCCCTGCCCACCTGGAAACTGCCCGCCTGCAGCTGCAGGGCATCCCCTCCGTTCCCATCTCCGTGTGCTCCTCCTTGCCGGGATCCCTGGCTGTGCTCTGCGTGTCCTTACAGCTGGCAGCACCTTGGCTGTCTCCAGGAAATGTTTGTAGAGGCTTTAGCTGGGTTTGCAGTGGGACACGGCGGAAGCACCAGGACTTTGAGGAAATTCTGCCTCGGTGGCCGCGGCTCCCAGCAGTGAAAGCTGCTGTGCCTGAAGGGATCTTGCTCAGAACAAAGCTGTGGTGGCTGTGCCTGGGTCACTGGGCAGCCCAGGGCAGCGCCAGCCCATCCCCGCAGCATCCCAGAGCTCTCCTGGAGCGGGAACAGTTGGAAGAAGTGGGAGTGTATCAGGCTGGGGTGGGGCTGCTGCTCTCTCCACCCTGAGCACATCAGGGAGCAGGAACTGGGACTCAGCTGGACCCCGTGCACCTTCCCAGGGAGGTGCCAACAGCCCCGGGCCGGAGCAGCAATGCCTGGGAAGCCTGGGAGGCACGTCCCCGTGCGGGGGTGGCAGGGCAGTGGGGACAGCACGGCCTGGGGGGCAGCGTGGCCGGACAGCCCTGGGGACAACGTGTGCCCAGCACCAAGTTCTGCTGAAGGCACTGCCCTGGGACAGGAACCTCCCGGAGGCACAGGCTGGGGTTGTTGGGTGTCCCGTGCAGGGCCAGGAGCTGGACTCTGATGATCCTTGTGGGTCCCTTCCAGCCCAGAATACCCTGTGGTTCTGGAGAGGGGAGGGAGCTCTGCCCCTGAGCTGACTGGGACAGACCCTGCCCTCCATCGACCCCAGCAGCCTGCGCGTGTCCCCAGGGTCCCCAGCCCGAACAATCTGTGCACACTGACGGGTGCTGCTCGTGCGCATCCGTGGGGATTGTACCTGCCCCGCACCGAGAGGGAACATCTCAGCACGTGTCCGTGGCACCCCTGACACTCACACACCCCCAGGGTCTGCGCGGCCCTCAGACATCCCGAGGGACCCTACTCCCCACACACGTGGATCCATGAACCCGTGCACGCTTACGGGAACAATCCCCGGTGCACACAGCGGCAGGGACCGTACAGCCTGCAAACCTGCGGCCACCAGAGCCCCTGCCTGCCCTGCTGTCCCTGCCCCTCCCCAGGGACTGGCCCAGCGGGACCACATCCCTGCCCGTTCTGCAGGGAACAAGGCCCAGCGGGACCACATCCCTGCTCGTTCTGCAGGGAACAAGGCCCAGCAGGACCACATCCCTGCCCGTTCTGCAGGGAACAAGGCCCAGCGGGACCACATCCCTGCTCGTTCTGCAGGGAACAAGGCCCAGGGACGAAGGGCCACGCTCACCTTTAGGGACTGCATCCTGTGCCTCCCTGCAGGGACCACATCCCCAGGGACAGGTACAGTGGCCATACACCACACACAGCTGTAGGGACCAATCCTGCCCATCCACACAGGGACCACACCCCTGGGGACGGGTTCAGGGGCCACTCTCCACATCCCAGCACGTCCCCGCAGGGACCATGTCCCCGGGGACAGGTACAGGGCCACCCACATCTATAGGGACCACATTCCTGCCCATCCCCTCAGGAACCACACCTCCGGGGAGAGGCAGAGAGTCCACACACCACACGCACCCTTAGGGACCACATCCCTGCTCATCCCTGCCAGGACCACCTCCCCAGGGACCGGTAGAGCGGCCACCCACCACATCCCTGCCAGGACCACATCCCGGGGGACACGCACGATGTCCGAACCCCACACACACCTACACGGACCCCCCGCCCCGGGCC
>VZTD01000438.1:685781-726204 GCA_013397725.1 Rhagologus leucostigma | reverse complement strand
ACTCCCCTCCCTGCAACCTCCGAGATCCTCAGCAACCCCCAAAACCCCCCTGCTCCCCTCCAAGCCTCCCCCCAGCTCCCCCGGCTCCCCCTGCACCCCCCCAGGGGACAGCAGAGCCCCTGGGACCCTGCGGGCCCGAGAGAAGGGAGAAGTTCAGGAAGCGTGGAGGGGATGGATCTGACCCCCCCCGGGTGGTGCCTGCGCCGTGCGGCGGCTGGGGCTGCGTGGGGAAGCGCTGGTGGCAGGCAGAGCTCTGCACGTTCCCTTTTTTATTCGGGTCCCTCTCCAAATGCCGAGAACTCTGTCCCTGCCGGCTGGAGGGGCGGCTCGGTGTCCCCTCGGCAGTGGTGTTGCATGGCGCTGTAATGACAGGGAGCGCTCGGCGTGGCACAGAAAATCCTGCTTCAAAGCGAGAGCTCGGGCGTCTCTAGCAATCCTCCTTTTGGACAAACGCGCGTTCTCTCTCTCGGTTCATATTTTTTTTATGATGAAAAAGTCCCTCCAAATGATGAGTGCTGCTTGCGTGCCGCGAATCCGAGAGCTCCCTGTGTCTGCACATAAAAATTGGTGAGAGGCTTCTTTAGGAGAATGGTGGTGAGCACCAGGGGGAAAGACTTTAACTCTAGCAGATAATGCCTCCTAAAAATTATTTTCATGAAGATTTTTTAATCAAAAACTCTTGAAATCGTTGACCGTATTTTTAAGGCTGAACTTCAGCTGCAATCAACAGAGACCGGGGGGAGAAATATTAGTTTTTTAGGAGGAAAAAGAGATGAGTGACGCAGTTTTTATTTATTTGGGAAGATGTGTTTTATTTAGACTCCTCCCCGCAGTGAGGACAAACAGTGAGACTGGTTTGCATTTGCTGAGGGTCTGGCCCACGGATTCCATCCCAAATCCCACCTGCCCCTGGTCCCTGCAAGAAAATAACTTCACAGTGTTAAAAACTGCACACAGCTGTGTAGAGGAAAGGGTCCTGCAAGCGGCTTAGCCAGAAAACCGGCTCTTTTAAGTCTTTTGTTAACTCGGGGATGGTTCCCCAGCTGCCCAGCTCTTCTGGCTTCGAGGCAACTTTGCCTGGGCCTTATCTTCACACTAAATTTGGAAATCTGGGTTGGATGTCCATATGTTACTTCTGCTCCAGCTCCAGCCTGCTGCAGGGTTGGATCCTTCACCCTTGGAAATCAGAGCCAGTGTTGCCAGACTTGTCTGGATTATTCCTGATGTTTTCCTTTCTTTGATGCTTTATTTAGATAAGTTCTGGTGAAATGATTCACCTGTGTGTGGAAGTATGAATGGCAGATTGAGTGCTCGGGAAGCCTGACTTCCAGAGCATTTTAAGGAGTTGATTGACTTCTATAATATGGTAGCTGGTAAAAGATTATACCTTTCAGAGCTGTGTTACCTGAACTTGATCAACGTCACACGAGGGTTTCAATATTGTGAAGTGCATCTCCTGCGTCGGGCTGAACGCTCGCAGAGCTCCAAGCAGAATGTAAATACGAGGAGAGGAATTTGTCTTTGTCTCTGGCAGCTGCTGAGGAGTTTTCAGGATGGAGGGAAGCAGGATGGGGTCAGATATTTCTGTCTGTTTGAGCTTGTGGAAGTGTAACATCCAGAACAATTCGCTGTGGGGATGGCGAGTGCATTAAACCTCCTCGGGGAGAAGGAGAGCAGCAGCATGAACAGAACTTGTTATAGGGGGCTGCAAAAAGCCTCTTGGGACCAGAATCCCACAGCCGGGGAAGATCAATCAGGACTTCCCTGCACTCCACCACGAGCAGGATCACACTGTAAATTTTACTTCCTCGTAAACGCTCGCCGAGCAGTGCCGTGCGCGGATGTCATTCCTCTGCTCGTTTCTCATCCAGCTTTTACAGAAAATCCTTATTAACTCACTTAGAAAGAACATTTTGAGGGAGGCTGGGCTCATTTAGTGTCCTTTGATGGAAGGAGGGTTTACAAATTCTCAGGAGAGCTGTCACTCTGCCGTGGAAGGGAGGGCTGGCTGTGCACGGAGAGCTGCATGTGCAGCTCCGAGCTGGAATCAGCTCCTGTTTCCAGGCACTGCCACGTCCGTTTAAAGCACAGGCACTGCTGTGATGCTGGGCTCAGCAGTGGCAGTAACTGAGACAGTCGTTCCTAAGAGCAGTTAAGTGGAAGTGCTTTGAAAAGCGGGAGCTGAAATATTCCTGTTTTACAGAAACGCTTGGAATGCTTTCGATGGAACTGGTTTTTTTGGTAATTGTAGGATCTTTCAGCCTGGCCATATAGAGCTGCCTCTTGCTTTGGGGTTACACAGCCAGGACTCTTGCTGGGCTCCAGGTAGAAGCTGGGGCTGATTGATGAGAATTACACCCAGCGATACTGTGTGTGCTGATGCTCTCTCGTGCACTGCTGAGGACGGTTTGTTTTCATCTCATGGCCAGGGTTGTTTTCTTTTCTCAAGCATTCCTTAAGTGAAATTTAAGAAGTGTTTGCTTTACTTTCAGGATGGAGATGAGTTAGGGATTCTTTGAACAGGGAATATCAGCTGGTTCTTCCCAAAGCTGGGTGTGCTTTTCTGTAGCAAGAAGGGGTGACAGAACACTCTCATCCCGTGGCCATGACCCTGCATCCCCACGCTACAGAACAGAAATAATTCACAGATGTAGCACTGCTCCGTGACCCCTGTTTAGCCTCAGCAGCAGCCACTGCCCCCTCTGCTGAGCCGGGAATGCACAGATTGGAACGTGGATGTGCTCTGCAGCCCGGGATTGAGATACCCCAAGTGCTTCCCACTGGGCAGCCGAAGGCAGAGGGACACAGTGGCAATGCTGGCCCCGGGGCACTGGTGCGAGCCCAGCTGCTCTCCTGGGAAGCAGCACTGGGGTTTTTCCCAGCAAACCAGCTCTGTATCCTGCTCAAAGGCCTTATCTGGCCTCGCATGGAGCATGTCTGAGGGGTGTGAAAGGGAGAGGGAAACAGGCTCTGTGTGCCCAGTGCTTCGCTTCACCCTCCTCCCGCAGCATCTGTGTTGCTGCAAAGAGGGAAGATATCTGTGCTTCTCTTCTCTTTGGCCTTTGCATCTGCTGCTGTGTGAATGATAACGCAGAGCTTTTATAAACGAGCATGCTTTCCCCGTGCAGAGACCACAGTTAAAATGATCCATTCCCTGTCGTTCCTGCTCCACAGCTCTGAATCCCAGCGGGAACCAGAGGCAATGGATCTGCTTGCCCACAGATCCGAGGAGGCTGCTGGTCTGTGTGAGCCTGACTTGAAATGCGGGAGGGTTTCTGTTCCTGCGGGCCTCATCTCCCCACAGCTGCACCCCTGTGCTTGCTGAGGGGTTGCTGGAGGGGAGCTGCTTTCAGGTGTGAAGGTTATGAGGAGCGCCTTTCTCCAGCCCTGCTGTTTGAGATGGGGATCACAGGCGGCTCCTTCAGCTCTGCTCTCTGCTGCTGGGGCCAAACAATCAAACTCCAGCCGTCCCCAGGGCAGGGAGGGAGTGCTGTGAACACACCTGGCCACAGGGACTCTACAGAAGATTTTCTTTCTCGGATGCTGTTCCTGCTTTCTCTCTCTTTCCACTCATGTGTTTTTGTGCTCTGCCTTTTTTCACTCCACTCGGACTCACCCGGGTGCCTTTCAGCTGCTCTTTGCCCTGCTTTGTGTTGTTCAATCCCGATGCCTTCTGAGTCTCTTCTCTGAAGTGCCCTGTCCCTCTCACAGGCACAGAATCCAGGGCCACAAGCCCGGGTCAGACTGGACTGAGATAAACCAGGACAAGGTGCAGCCATAAAATCACAGAATCACAATCACAGAATCACGGAATGGATTGGGTTGCAAGGGACCTTAAAGATCATCTCGTTGGACCCCCTGTCATGGGCAGGACACCTTCCACTGGTGACCTCAGAGGAGTTACTCAGAACTAGTTCTGTTTCCAACCAACCCTGCCCCTGGCTGCATTTGGGGTAACTCCCAAGCAGGGAGAACACGTGGATCTTGTCCTGTTCGCAGGGTGAATTGTCCAGATCCAGACCCAGACCCAGCTGGCCAAACCCAGGCCAGGTGTGTATCTGTGTGCATGTACCTGTATAAAATATTTCTCTTTTTGTTTCACTTCCATGCACTGGGAGAGCTCCAGCCTGGAGCTCTGCTCGTGGTTTGCAGTTTGATAATTGGGGTTTTTTTGCCGTGTTTTCCTCTCTGAGTCTATTTTGTGAAGAGATTGACTCCGTGGGAGCGCAGAGGCTGCCTGGCCACCCCAGACTTCCTCTGGATGCTTCTGGGTCTGCTCCTTTCCCTTTGAACTTCTCCCATTACGAGAAGCCAGGCCCAGAAACCTCGCTGCCTCCACCAAATCATCTCGGTGTCTCTAATTCCCATTTATTTGATATTTTCCTGCTCGCTAATTAACTTTTTCTATTAGTGCAACTCCATCACAAGGTGTCGAGGGAATCCAGTGTAGCTCTGAACTTCTATTTCTTTTAGTTTTGTAATCTCTTATATCCTTAAGTAGCAGTTGATCTCTGCGCCTTTGCAGATCAGATGCCTTTTAAAATTTCTGTTTCACTTAAGATCTGAACTTTCTCAGGAAGATGAGATCAGGCTGCTTCTCGCTTGCCTTTGCCCCCGCTCACATGGGTGTTTCCTTAGATCTGTGTGCACTGCACTGCTTGGAGGGCTCAGATGTCTCCTTCCCCAGGCAGATAAACACGGAATTCTTCCACAATAAACGCTGTGCTGAGCTTCAGCTCTCTGCACAACCTCCTTTGTTGTGAGGGCTCTTCAGGGTTAGGGCTCTTCAGAGAGAGCGCAGCTTTCTTCAGTGAGTTCAAAGCCCCTTAACTGTGCTCACAGCAGAGGATTTGGTGTAAAACCAGACCCTTTGTGCACGAGCCTTCCCCGCGTGCAGCCGCGTGCTCCCAAAGCCGCCTGTCGCTGTGTTTGTGCCTGAGGATGCGCAGCACGAACAGGAGTAGGGTAAAGAGCTGGGCCAGCAGAGCATCATTCCCACAGCCTCTCATGCCTGGGGAGCACCCAGCGAGAGCTGCTGCTTTTATTTTCTCTCCTTTCTGTGAGCGGGACCGGTGCTCTGCTCCTTTTCTGCACAGCTTCCCGTTCCCCCCCAGCACCCCCGATGCCTTTCCTGGGTGCATCTCCTTCCAGGGAGCCTCCCTGGGGCTGGAGCTGGGTGGGTGAGGGTGGGAGCAGGGGCAGGGGGGGCACAGGGGCTGCTCCTTCCCGCAGCCAGCCCGAGCCTCGGGGGTGCCCGAGGGTACCAATCCCCTCCTGCCACTCACTGTCCCCAACAGCCTGAGCACGGCTCAGGTGCAGGTCCTGCCCTTGCTGGGGGCACTTTCTGCTCAGGGTAACGTCTCTCCGCAGAGAAACATCCCTTGGAAAGGTTCATTTGAAGCTTTTAATTGCCAAATCTTCACGTAACAGCCTGGTTCTCTTCGGGCCTGCTGTGTTCACAGGAACTGGTGTGGCCCATTGTGAGCTCAGTCACTGCTGTAAATTCCTTGCCCACATCACAGCAATAGCGAGAGATTATTCAGTTTGGACATCGGCGTGGGGTGTGTGAAGTGGTTGTCATTAGAGCCGGATTAAATTCCAGGAGCTTCCCAAATAATTCTTGTATTTGACATTAAGATTTCTCAGAAGACATCTGGTCTTTCCTTGCAACGTGTATTTTTAAGAATGAATATTTCCTTGCTTATGCTGGGTGCAAATGCTCCCCTCTTGGAAAGGTGTCCCAACGTTTAGTGTTTTCTCTTCTGGACTCTATGGGTGAATTCAGCTGTTCCTGGACACACACACACAGAGGCACAGAATCACAGAATCGTGGAATATCCCTAGCTGGAATGATGATCCCACAAGGATCATCAAAGCCCAACCCCTGGCCCTGCACAGACACCCCAACAACCCTGTGCATCCCTGAGAGCGTTTTCCAAATGCTCCTGGAGCTCTGCCAGGCATCCACCCCATTTCAGGCATGTGAGAAACCATTCCCGGTGTTCCTCGCCGGAATCCCCGCTCTGAGGGACGGGCTGCTGCTGCTCCTGGCAGTGCAGAGCTCAGTTCTCTCTTTGGCTGACCTGGGACCTCTGGCTCTGCTGAGCCCCGCACTTCCACACAAACAAAGCTCTGCTTTGAGGAGGAGCAGAGGGAGCAGCAGCAGCAATCCCCTGATGGATCAGCTTGAGGTGTGTTCCTGCCATCAATTAACGCCCCATCCTCGTGGAGATAAGACCTGGGCACTGCCAGGGTGTGCCCGGGCTGTGCCCTGGGGTGATGCCCAGCAGGCAGCAGCGGGGGATCGCTGAGGCCACCTCTGCCCTGCCAGCTGCTGTGTGACGCTGCCCGGGGGATGCCACGGGCACGCAGGACCCGGCTGGCAGGTCCTGGAAGAGGAGAGCCTCCCAGGACTGTCCAGCCCTGGGCACGCAGGACCCGGCTGGCAGGTCCTGGAAGAGGAGAGCCTCCCAGAACTGTCCAGCCCTGGGCACTCAGGACCTGGCTGGCAGGTCCTGGAAGAGGAGAGCCTCCCAGGACTGTCCAGCCCTGGGCACTCAGGACCTGGCTGGCAGGTCCTGGAAGAGGAGAGCCTCCCAGGACTGTCCAGCCCTGGGCACGCAGGACCTGGCTGGCAGGTCCTAGAAGAGGAGAGTCTCCCAGTTCTGTCCAGCCCTGGGCACTCAGGACCTGGCTGGCAGGTCCTGGAAGAGGAGAGCCTCCCGGTGCTGTCCAGCCCTGGGAGTGGTCAGCGTTTGGAGCTTCCCAAGGCTCGCAGCAGGTGTGGGGACAGCAGCCAAGCCATGAATAATGCACGGCTGCCCTCTGCGAGAGTGGCTGGTGACCGAAATGCTGTCCCTCGGAGAGAGCTGTCCCCTCCAGGTGAGCTGGCTCCAGGCTGGATAAATCCATCTCCCGGAATAGCTGCCTCTTCCTTTCCGAGTTACTTACAGAGCATAGGGGAGTCTTTAACCTGGCTTTTTTTTGAAGAACTTGCAGTGAAATCCTGGCTGTGCTGAGGTGGTTGGAGTTCTGCCACCAACTCCATCCCCGCTCTGCTTTTAGCAGCTCCAGCTCAGCCAGGCACTGCTCTTCTCACTGTGCTCTGCCAGACCCATTTGGTCATTCTCCTTCCATCCTTCCCCAAATTCGAAGGGGCTTGGAACAGCAAATTCTGTTTTCTAGCACTCTGTTTTCAAGGCCCCCACGAGAGGGGATTTTCAGAAGGCGAATCAGTGAGGTTTTGAGCGTGTGCCCCCTGCACTGCTGGAAACAGGCAGCTCCTCCCAGAGCCTTTCCCATCCAGCATCTCCAGACCCCTGTGCTCCAATCTAATCTCATTTCCCACGGGCCACATCCCGGCCTGGTGGAGCTGTCACCAAAGCTCCCCCTGCCTTCAGCAGAAGGGACGACTCTGCCCACCCTCAGACTATCAGTTAGTGTCGGGAATCTGTGGGTATTGGGAAAATGGGACAGTACTTTCCCAAAAAGGCTGTGGGGAGCACAGCACTGCTGCTGTTCCCTCGGGGGAAATTCAGGGTTCAGCTTCTGGGCTGGGTTAGAGGGGCAGGGTGAGCTGCAGCTGGTCCCTCCCAGCCCTGCAGCTTCACCTCTCCCTGGCTACAAAGCCACATTTTGGGATCAAAGTCTGTCATTTCCCCTTCCAGCAGAAGGCCCCTGCTGATGCCCAGCCTTGCTGCCCCACTGCTTCCACCCACCCCCCTGGTTCCTTTGGATTTACACTGAGTCCTTTCGATTTTTCCTCCTGAAAATGGCCACAGCGCCTTCTTTGCCTTGTGGCCCCTGTGTTCATCCCGCTGGGTTTCTTCCCAAAGTCCTCAATTTGTCCAGAGTCCCACGAGAGCCATCCCTGGGGGCAGCAGCCGGCCCGGGCTGTCCTGCCACGGGACACCTCCATGGGTTTCCCTCCCACAGGCCAGTCCAGCACTCTGGAACAGCCTCCCTGCTGGCACTGTGGCTATTTTGGGTTCAGGCAGAACGAAGCCTCAGCGCTGGCACGGCGATGATGTGAGGGAAAGGTGTCACAAATCCTTATCTCCGGCGGGGACGGTGCCGCTCCGGCTGCTCCCGCTGCCACTGCCGGTGACACGCTGCAGCCAGGGAGGTTTGTTTCCCTCAGATAAGAGATGTGCCGTCACAGGAAGGTTTCTGGAGTGCCTCATATCCTTGTGCAGGTGATTCGGATGCCGGTGACGTCAGTGGGACTAATCGTACCCAAACGGCTGCACACACGGGACCCAAAGATTGCGGTGACGCTGTTCTCTCAGGGCTTTGCGGTGGGCAGCGAGCCAGCTGCACCCGATCTACTCACACCGACCAAATCCTTCCTCACTTGAGGGGGACTGACCTTCCACCACCTCAGGGCTTTATGGAGAAAAACTGGATCCCACCTTTATGGAAGTGGACTGCATCCCACACAGCGCCATGGTTGAATTGGCACGGAAGGAACCAGCTCCATCCGAGTTGGACTTTCTCCTCCACCTATAATGTTTTGTCCTGGTGCTTCTGAACAGTCTTTTTTCCCTCTCTTAGACATGAGGAGGGTGAGGAGTGAGCACTCAGGGCACACGGGTTGGGGTGTTTGGGGGATGAGAAGGTGACACCTCCAGCATTGCTGAGCTCACTGCTGTAGTCCCACACAGAAACCAGCCAGGGCTGCTTTGAACACTTGTGTCTGGTTCATCCCATGCATGGTCTGACAGGGCAGGCACCACTTTCCTGGGATTTCTTCACTTTTCCTGGGAATAAAGGTCTCCTCCTTTCCAGGTGTCTGGCACCTGAAATAATTTCCTTGTTGCTGTGACCAGCAGCCAACCCAGAGAGCAGCTCTTGTTACCATCCGTTCAGGGTGAAAACCAAAAAAGGCCTAAATTTGTTCTCTCGGGTACCTCAGCTGTGGTGTTGTTTGTGGCAAGGATCACGGACTGAAATGTTGTCCTGGACTCGTGGTTTTGTCCTCACGGAGGGCAGCAAGCTCCGGGTTCAGGTCTCAGTTAGGGAATGTCTGAGAGGACTCAGACTCACTTCTCACCAGCCTCAGTTGTTCCGGGAATATTCACTTGAGTTACCTCAGTTATTTTTAGTGAAGGGATGTAAACTGTCCGTGCAGGAGGGAGGGAAGGTGTTCTCACAGGGCTGCATCAAACCTCATTTAGAGAGCAATAATCCCAGGAGAAAGGGCAGCAGAATGAGGAGAAGCAGCCTGACCTGCAGTGTAGGGTGGCCCTAGACTCGATGGGAGCAGAAATCAGGTTGGAAGGGATCTCTGGAGGTCCCTCCTGCTGCTTAAACAAGGCCAGCTTCAACAGAGGGGATTGTTCAGGGCCTTTTGAAGCTGAATTAGATCTCCAAGCATGGAGATCCCCGCAGCCTCCCTGGATCCCTGTTCCAGTGTTTTGCTGTCCCACTGTGATTTTTCCCGTTAAACCACGAGCCTTTTTGTCTCTTTTGCCAGACAGCTCCACAAACAGCCCTGCTCTGTCCCCGCTGGTGGGGTCCAGGGTCTCTTTCATCCTCTCTTGGTTGGGTTAAACACACTCAGCTTCGGGCAGAACTGGTTTGTTCAGTCCCATTTCCATCCCCCCAGTTCCTCCAGCTCCACATCTCTGCGTGTGCCCCATCCCACCCTATCCTCTCCGAGTCCCTGCCCTGCCTGTTCCTGCCCAGCTGGCTCCATTAAAACATCTGGAATGGAGTGTTTGGGACTTGTCCACCCTGCTTTGGTGCTGTCCCCTGTTCTCTGAGTGACTGCACTCCTGACACTCCGAGTGTCTTGGACAAGTGCTCAAAACGAGCCCAGGCCACTGCGGGCCAGTAAATAACTGTGCTAATGCAAGGTGTGTGATTGAAAAATGGCTCTCAGTGTTTCTGTACTGCAGATGCCATTAGATGGTCACCCGATGCTGAATATCCCTTGGAGATACCTACCAAGGGCTCGGTTCTGCCAGCCTGCTGTCCCTGAAAAATGGGATGGCTCCAGCACGATGTGCTGGGGTGGTGCCAAACAGGCAGAGCTGGCTGGCCTCCCCCATCCTCCCCAGACAGCAGGGTCAGGTGCAGGGGGGAGGTTCTGCCCTGGAAATGCCACCAGGATCACTGGGGTGAGTGAATCCTCTCTTCCTGTGGTGTCACACAGGGCAGGAGCCTCAGGCCCAGCTCCAGCTCCTTGTTCTGCCTCTCTCGTTCTCCATGACCTTGGGCAAGGAGCCAAAGTGTCAAACGTGTCCTGTAGGTTGGGGGTCAGTTATGGACACCTCAGGCACGGCTGGGCATGGTGGGCAGCACCCACAGCTCTGTGCCGGGCAGGAGGAAGGAATCCAGCAGCTTTGGAGAACACCAAACACCAGCTCCTCACCCAACAGCAGTTCCTCACCCAACACCAGCTCCTCACCCAACACCAATTCCTCACCCAACACCAGCTCCTCACCCAACACCAGCTCCTCACCCAACACCAGTTCCTCACCCAACAGCAGCTCCTCACCCAACACCAGCTCCTCACCCAACCCCCCCTCCCACCCCAACACCANGTTCCTCACCCAAGAGCAGCTCCTCACCCAACAGCAGTTCCTCACCCAACACCAGCTCCTCACCCAACACCAGCTCCTCACCAAACACCAGTTCCTCTTTTCCTCAGGAGCAAACGAAGGCAGTCCTGGCCTGCTTCAAGGCTCAGCATCTCTATCTCACTGCTGCCACCTTCACCTCTCTCTGGGCCCGGCTCAGCACGATCTGTGCTCTCCTGTCCTTGCAAACACCGATCCCTTCACCCCACGAGCATCAGTCTGTGTGCACCCACAGATATCCCGTGGCTGGTTACAGCCTCTAGCTCTGCTCTCTCTACAAACAATAAATAATCAAAAAAGGGTAAAAATACCCTTATTCTGTCCAGGATGGTGCTGAACTAATGTCATCCTCCTCGGGAGCCTCTGAGATCCTCCAAGAGTTCCTTCTGTGGAGCACATTAGCATTGCAATCCATTATGCACAGGGACAGGAGGCTGGAGAGGAAATGATTTGGAAAATGGAACGGACTCAGGTCCCAAATTATTTCTCATGTGAAAGCCCAGAAATGTGGCGTTTAAGGGATGCCACTGGATGTGAGCAACACCAGCATCCCTCTCGTTAATCTTCACTGAGGGGATATCTCCTCCTGACATCTTCCCTGGGACCCGAGGTGACACCAGACGTGTTCCCCGTGCCAGGAGAAAAGAGCTGTTCGAACTCCATCAGCTTCCAGGTGCCACTGTCCCTTACAACCCACACAAGCCACCCCCTTCCTGCTTTTCCGAGGGCTCAGGAGAGAGCTTGGGGCTGCCCCGGGAGAATCACGCCGTGATTATTGCGCTGTGTCCGTGATATTCACAGAGAGGGGGAAAAACCTTGGAGTATCCAAGGGGAAAACGTCGGCTGCAGCCGAACTGGGTGCCATCGCTTTTCCTGGGAACAGCAGGGAGAACTCAGCCCCACAGGCAATCCCTGATGGGCACGAAGCTCGAGGTAGGCTCAGAGCTGTGATGACATCAACCCCTGCAAGTTGGTTAATCCATTCTTCTGGCTCACGGTTCTCCTTTAAAAAACTCGCCCAGCACTGCTGGGGTTTGAGCTTTGCAGAGAAATCCCAGGGATTTCAGGGTGTGGGGATCACACTCCTGGTGTGAGTCAGTTTTAAAGGAGTTTGGCTTGGGCAGGGCAGTTTTGGTGTCACTTTTAGGAGGTGCCAGGGCTGTGGGCAGCAGTGCTCGGTGTGCCAGGAGCAGTTTGTGTGCTCTGGGAAATGATGGAGAGGTACCACAACCCTGGGCTGAAGTGAATTAGAGGGAGCAGATGAGAAACCAAACAACAGCCAGGCAAGCCTGGAAATACTTGCAGCAGACACACGGAAAGAAACTGAGCTTTTAAGCCATATTTAAAAAAAATTATTATTAATACTATTGTTGCTTTTTCTTCTGTTTATGGCAGAAATCCAGCTCCTCCTGGATTCATGGGCTGTGCAAGCACAAACACTGAATTCTGGCTGTGCGAAAATACATTTTTCCCCCCCTTTTTTTCCTGTCTCCCCAGGGCTCTGGCTGACATCCTAAGGCAGCAGGGACCAATCCCAATCGGACACTGTGAAAGAGAGACTATCTCGGCCATAGATACCTCCCCCAAAGAAAACACCCCAGTCAGGACCTCTTCCAAAAACCATTACACCCCGGTGCGCACCTCCAAGAGCAACCCAGGTAAGTGCTGCTCTCCCTCTCTCCCCTCAGAGCCGTGCTAGAAACCAGCAGAACACCACCCCTACAACAGCAGGCTTTGTAAACCTAAAATTAGGCTGGCAAATGGCTTTGAAAGGCAATCAGGCGGAGCAGGGCAGCGCAGGGATCAGCGGCGATGATTCTTTCAGGTTGCTGCTGAGCAGAGTGCCTCCGCTCTCCAGGCGTTTTAAAAATTCACAGCCGCTGAGGTGTAAACGCAGGTTGCACCCCGAGCTGGTGCTGAGCTGAGTGTTTCCTACAAAACACATCTGCTGGGAGGCGTCGCCGGGCTCCCTGCATGCAGTGGCCGAGGGGAAAGGATTCCGTAGGGCTGGAATTCTTGTTAGTGTGGGTGAACCCCGGGGATGCGCTGGGACAGTGTGGAAGGCGACCCAGAGGGCATCCCAGGAGCTCAAAGAGCTGCTCCAGGAGCACTGACCTGGGAGCCAGGGCACCTGTCGGGTTGTTTTCAGCTTCTTTTGGTAAAAAAAAAATTGACTTCTTTTGGCCTTGATTTCCCCAGTGGCCCAGAGATTGCCGCCTTTAGCTACAGACATTGTTCTGGTTTATTTAATGCTCCGTGGATGGGGAATTGTCTTTGTTCAGTGGAGTGTGGCAGGTCTCATCGTTGTGGGGCTGGACGTGTGACTCTCCTCCACAGAGATGTGCCCTCGTTCACTCCCAAGCTGCTCAGCTGCACGTGCAAGGTTCTGGTGGCATTTCCTGCCCTGTGTGGCCTGGTTTTGCTCGTGGTCCCTGCTGGGGAAGGTTCTGAAGGAAGCCAGAGGAAGCTGTGGGCTCAGCTCAGAGGGAAAGGGCCCTTGGCTGAGGCAGGGCTGGTTCGTGACGGCTTGAAGGGTTTTGGTGCAATGTCCTCACCCTGTGGAGCCAGGCCCCGGTGACAGCGTCCCTCTGAAGCCTCCCCTGCTGCTGGGAACAAAACACTTTCCCTGAGAACTGAGAAGGATTCCTTTGCTGTCCCATTTCCACCCCGAAGCCAGCGAGCCCTGTGATTTTGTGTGGAAATTTGGCTCTGTGAGATAAAACCTCGGTCTGGAGAACAAGGCTTGAGGTGAATTGTGAGGAAGAGGGAGGTGCTTCTGCACGTCTGAGCCCTGGGACTTGCTCTGGAGAGGATTTCTGGTTCTGCCCCAGGACAGAAACTCGAGGGATGAGGGATTCTGGCCAGTGAACAGGGACAGCCACCACTGGGGGACAGCTCTGACATCAGCATCAGGGTGGCAAGGGTCCAGAGAATGAGTCCTGAGGGCTGAGGGAGCTGGGAAAGGGGCTCAGCCTGGGGAAAAGGAGGCTCAGGGGGGACCTTGTGGCTCTGCACAAGTCCCTGACAGGAGGGGGCAGCCGGGGGGGTCGGGCTCTGCTCTCAGGGAACAGGGACAGGAGGAGAGGGAACGGCCTCAGGCTGGGCCAGGGGAGGCTCAGGTTGGACACCAGCAGGAATTTCCCCATGGAAAGGGTGCTCAGGCCTTGGCAGGGGCTGCCCAGGGAGGTTTGGAGTGCCCATCCCTGGAGGTGTCCAAGGAAGGCCTGGAGGTGGCACTCAGAGCTCTGGGCTGGGGACAAGGTGGGGATCGGGCACAGCTTGGCCTCAATCATCTTGGATGCCTTTTCCAGCCTCAGTAATCCCGGGATTCCGTGCCATTAATGCTTTCTGAAGATGCTCTGTCTCTTCCCGTTGCTCAGTCAGGGCACACAAAGCCAGAAGGAAGGTGCAGAAGGAGTTCTGTGCTCACAGCTGAGGGGACCAGCTGGGTGCTGCAAGCCCGGCTCAGGTGTTGTGTTCAGGCACTGGCAAAGCTGAGAGGAGATAAATGGGAATGCTTGGAGGGGAATTGCTGATCGCAGAATCCCTGCCTGTTGTCTGTGGGGAGCTGAGGATTCCAAGAGGATTTTAATACTTCCTAGTGCCTAAGTGAGGCACAGAAGGATGCGAGGACCAGAGCGCAGAATGGTGACCAAATGGTCCCGCTGCAGAGTGACAGCACCCAGGGAGGAGCTGCTGGTCCTTGCTGAGGGCTGGGACGTGAGATCAAGGCAAAGAGGCTCAGAAGGGAAAGGCAGGATGTGAACAGGACCCAGTTTTTGCTCGGGTGATGTTTGGCCAGGCTGTGTGAGGGGGAAAAACCATCACAGGCAGGAGTCCAGTAAAAGGAGATATTCCCAAAGCCACAAAGGAGAGGACTCCAGCTCAGCCTCCCTCCCTGGCAGTGCAGGGCGCTGATCCTGCTCCCTCGGGGCAGCCAGCTGGACTGAACCCTCACCAGCCCCTGCCAGAGCTGGGAAGGGAGAACTCGCCCAAAAGAACCTGTTCCTGGCTCAGCCGTGGCCAGCACTAACAGCCCCTCGTAGATCATGGCAGACAGGAAGCTGGTCGCTGACAGAGATCACGAGCTCATAAAACAGCTTTACAGGTGATGTTTTCTTGTAATGTTTTCCTGTAATGTTTTATGGTCAGAGCAGGGCAATGCTCTGTAGTGCCTGTACTCGGTTGCTGAGCCAAAATTCAGATTGTTGTTGGGTTTGGGAAATTGTACAAGTGGATGTAAAACTCTAAACCTAAAATCTAACGGACTAAAATCTTTTAGTTGGGAAGAAGTAGAACTTGGGAAACAAGTATGTGGCCTAGCTTGTTAAATAGAATAAAGCTGGTCAGCCCCGGTGTGGAGTAGAAAATCGCCAACATTTGTTTTTTGGGGAGAAGGGGAAGAAAAGCAAAAAAAAAAAAAAAACCAAAAAAGAAGGAAATAGGGACAGCTGGAGGAAAAAGAGGCAGTAATACAGAATTGCAGGATCCAGGCAAGGCGCTGCAAATTGGCTCAAGGAGCCCACAGCTGCAGGGTTTTTTTGCAGGGACCTGGGAAGCAGCAGGGCTGGTGGCTGTGGCCTGGCTGGGGAGCCCAGAGGAGGAGAGGTTAAGCAGCCAGGAAGGATCGGCCTCGCTGCGCACCGGCTGATCGAGTCCTGTGTTTGTTCGACTTGGAACTGCTGTTCCCAAACTTGTAATTGGGAGGCAGCCCCTAAATCTCGCTGAATAAACCTTGGCTTCGTTTTTGCAGTAGGCTGCTCGGGTGTCGGCGAGCAGGATGATTGTGGGTGACAGTGACAAATGGAGGTGGGCTGAGCCTGAGGCTGCAGAGTCCAGGCAGAACAGCTCGGGCAGGGTGGAGAGGAGTCCATCTCCCCCACCTGCAGCTGCTGCTCCTGCAGAATCCCAGAATCCCAGACTGGTTTGGGTTGGGAGGGATCTTACAAACCTCCTGTTCCACCCCCTGCCATGGCAGGGACACCTCCCACTGTCCCAGGCTGCTCCAAGCCCCGTCCAGCCTGGCCTTGCGCACTGCCAGGGATCCAGGGGCAGCCACAGCTGCTCTGGGAATTCTATTCCAGGGCCTCCCCACCCTCACAGGGAGGAATTCTTTCCTTACACATCCCATCTAAATCTACCCTCCTTCAGCTTAAGACCATTCCCCCTTGTCCTGTCACTCCATCCCTTGTAAAGAGTCTCTCTCCATCTTTCTTGTAGCTCCCTTCAGGTCCTGGAAGGTCACAATGAGGCCACCCCAAAGTTTCTCTTCTCTAGGCCGAGCACCCTCAGCTCTCCCAGCCCAAAAAATGGGTTTTTTTGGGCAAAAAACCATTTGCCCAAAACCCCTGCAAATGTTTTTGAAGGCCTTCTGGCTTTCAAAATGCTTGAAATATTTCTGGCCTTCAAAGGCTGTTTGAAGGCCTTTCAGAACTCAGATGCAAAGGGCTGGTTTGCTTTTCTCAGAAGGTGGCAAAGCAAAGCACTGAAAGATGCACAGAGCTGGTCCTGTGGGAGTTTTGTGAGTGCCCTGGGAATAGAGGGGTGGCAGACATGCGGGGTCATCTCATGGCTGTTCTCCAAGGCAAGGACAAACCACAGATGACCCCGAGGAAGGCTTTGAAAGGTTTGGCTGGTGGGAGTCAGTGTTCTGTCACAGTGCTGGGTTTAGTGAATCTTTATGGATCAGGGGGACTCAAATCCTGCCCCACAGCTGGTACAAATCTCTGATCCTGCAGGGCAGCACATGAAGTGTTCCTTTATTCCCATTCTCCTCCTGGCTCTTCCACACCGACCCTTTTTTCCCACACAGCTCCCCTGGTATCAATCCCAGCCTGGGAGAAAAGGGATGTTCGGGATCACTGGACTGATGCGGGAAGCTGTGTGGGAGGAGGGTTTCCCCAAATCTGTTCAGGACAGGGATGTCCCTGTGAAGGAGGGACATCGTCCCTGTGAAATGCTTTCAGCAGGGAAGGGTGCCCAGGTGTGCCCTGCTCCAGCACGAGGCGGGGAGGTAAAATCTGTGCCTGGAATTCTGGTACCTCCGACCTCCTCCAGGAGCAGGAGGGCAGGAGAGCAATGACAGAACTCTTTCTTGTTGGAGGAAAGACTCCAGCCTGGTTTTATACTCTGGTGGCCTCTTCCCTCTCAGAATATCCAATTGCCTCACCAAGAATGCACTGGTCTGGATCCAGAGCTGCCAGGGAAGGACTGACCACGGGGAGACTTTTCCCAGGGTTAAAATCTCCTGCTCTTCACCTGTGCTGGGGACAGGGGGACCTGCAGGTGTGAAGAGCAGCTCATTGCCAGGATCACCGCTTGGAATGCAGCAAACAACGCAGGCCAGCGCTCTGATTAGCCTGATCTGTCTGGGGAAGGCTTTTAATAAGCCGTTTGAGTCAGGATGTTCCAGAGGTGGATGCATTCAAAGTGCTGCTTTCAGCAGTGCCTCGCACCCAGAGGCACATTCGGAGCTCGTTCTGAATGTGCATAAATGCAGGAGAGGCCTTTAATCTTTATGGAAATGGTAGAAAACCAGCCAAGCCCAGGCACAGCAGCCCGGGGAGCACTTCCACCCCGAGCATCACATCGGGAGGAGGCTCTGGCCCTGGCCCTGCTCCCCACGGGCTCAGCAGGGCCCTGGCCCTTTCCTAAATCCCACAGGGATCCAGGTTCCCTGCAGGTTATCAGTGCCTTCCCCTAAATCCCAGAGAATCCAGGTTCCCTGCAGGTCGTCAGTGCCTTCCCCTAAATCCCACAGGGATCCAGGTTCCCTGCAGGTCGTCAGTGCCTTCCCCTAAATCCCACAGGGATCCAGGTTCCCTGCAGGTCGTCAGTGCCTTCCCCTAAATCCCACAGGGATCCAGGTTCCCCGCAGGTTATCAGTGCCTTCCCCTCATCCATCCTTCCCCCTTTCCCCTCTCTCCCATCCCCCCGATCAGCTGGGCTCTGCTTCCTTCCTTCATTCGCGGAATTAGCCAGCTTCTCCCCCAAATCCCCAGCAACTCTTTGGATTAATTTGCCGGGGATCGGTGCAGGGATGCGTGCGGAGGGCGTTCGGGTCCCGCGGCTCGCAGTTTGCGTTGTCGTTTACAGCTGTTCAGGGGAACACAAAGCAGGTGTGAAACCATCCCCCGGTCGTTTTCCAGCCCCTGCGCTCTGTTGTGAGAAACTACTTAAGGTGCAGGTGGGTGAAGAATTAGGGAAACCGCCTGGAAAACACCCGGAGTGTTCCAGGAACGGGGCTTTGCTTTTCCCCGTGCTCCTCTTGCCATTCTCTGACATTTGAAAGGAAAGGAGCAGGACCAGCGTTGAAACCTCGAGGATTTGTAGGAGCTGAGGCAAGCCAGTGCCGCTCCATCTGCTTTTCCTGCCAGCACATCCCGTGTCCTGGAGGGCCCCAGTGCCTTCCCTCCCAGGAAAATCCCGAAAGGGTTAATAGTGCATTTTCTCAGACACCCGAAAATGTCAGTTTCTGTCTCAGAACATTCCGAGGGGAAGAGTTCTCGGTGTCCTGGCACCTGAGATATCACTGCCAAGGGAAGGATCAGCCCGGGGTGGGGAGAGCTGGGAGCTGCTGGGATGGGGGAGCTGAGATGACATCAGCTGCTCTCCTCTGTGAGGTGCAGGATTTAGGATCCTCACCTTGGACACCAGCTGCTCTCCTCTGTGGGGTGCAGGATTTAGGATCCTCACCTTGGACACCAGCTGCTCTGTTCTGTGGGGTGCAGGATTCAGGATCCTCACCATGGACACCAGCTGCTCTGTTCTGTGGGGTGCAGGATTCAGGATCCTCACCTTGGACACCAGCTGCTCTCCTCTGTGGGGTGCAGGATTTAGGATCCTCACTTTGGACACCAGCTGCTGTGTTCTGTGGGGTGCAGGATTTAGGCTCCTCACTTCCACCGTGGATGCACAGACATGCTCCTCCTGCATCTCCCCATGGGCTCCTTCAATCCCGTGCCCTCAACCAGGCAGAGCTTGGAAAGCAGATTCCAATGGGCACTGGGAAGTTGGGACTGTTGTCCCAAACAGTTTTAGAGCCCAGAAACACGGGAGAAGGGGTGGGTTGGAAAGCTGGGAGAAGGAGCTGGAATGCAAACAGCTTAATTGCCCTGGTTCCAAACAGATCTGTTTAACTGCTGAATATTTCTTTGCTTACCTTTTCTTCATCTTGCTGCTTTGGACATCCAACCTCCCTCTCCCGTGGCTGCCAGAGGTTTGGGAATGTTCAGCTGTGAGAGGTTTGGCTGCCCAGGAGCACAGCCCGCGGTCCCAGAGCCTCCTCCTTCCCTCAGCCACGCCGGGGCCGCACCGGCTGCTGCCTCTGGATGTTGGTTTGTTCTGCTCTCCTGAGCCTTTTACTGAGCTGGAAAGCCGAATAAACCAATGTTTTAGGGTAATCCGTGTAAAAGAACCTCTGGGAAAACACTGCCCCGCTAACAAGACACAGGAGACAACAAAATATCCCCAGTGCAGATTTATTTGCCAGCGAACTTGGTGGGGACTGAAAAGCAGCAACGTTTTCAGCCGTTTCTTGTGTCTCACGCCCAAATATCTCCCGTGGCTGATATCAGGGCTTTGTATGTTAAAGCAGCTAACGAGTGACACGTCTGAAAAAAGACTGAAAAAATAAATCAGAAAGTCTGGCTGTTGTGGGGAAACAAAGGAGGAGGAGGAGGAGGAGGAGGAGGAGGGTGTGAGTGTGCACACACAGGGTGGGTAATGACACTCGCAGGATCCACACGGCCACAGCTCAGCAGCAGCTCCAGAGCCACGGGATAAACACGAGGCGCCTGCTCCAAGGGTTTTGGAGGAATTTGGCATTCCTCGGGCAGAGTGCAGGCCTGGAGCCACAGGGCCAGCGCGGTGCTCATCAGCCGGGCGGTATCGGCGAACTGGGGGTTACCATGGCAACTAATTTTTTTTTTTTAAGCCAGACAAATGGAAGTTGGGAGCAGGAGGGAGGGCTAAGCCGACAGATTTACTTTTGAAGCAAAACCTCCCCGTGCGACTCGGCCTGCTGAGAACTCCGCGCCCAAACTCAGGGATAGCGTGGGAGCGCACTGGAGCAGGGTTGTGTGGCACGGTGCTCCAGTGGAGAAGGGGCATTGAAGTGGACAAAGCCAGGGAATCCTGTGCGGGCTGTACCCAACACGCTGGAGGGACTGAGCGGCTCTTGTGACGCTCTGAGTGATGCCCAAAATGCTCCAGAGCAGCTCCCAGGCCTCCCCTGCACTCCACCGGGAGCACCAGGCCTGATTCCCAGAGCCAGGGTTTGGCACCACAGCATCCCAGAATGGCCTGGGTTGGGAGGGACATCAAAGCCCACCCAGTGCCACCCCTGCCATGGGCAGGGACACCTTCCACTGTCCCAGGCTGCTCCCAGCCCCGTCCAGCCTGGCCTTGGGCACTGCCAGGGATCCAGGGGCAGCCACAGCTTCTCTGGGAATTCTATTCCAGGGCCTCCCCACCCTTACAGGGAGGAATTTCATCCTGATATCCCATCTAAATCTCTCCTCTTTTAGTTTAAAACCATTTCCCCTGTCCTACCACTGTCTGCTGGTATTTGTAAGAGCTGCTGGGTTTAAGAGCAAATCCTGGCGCTGATGGGATAACGGGATCCTGGGAAGTGGGGAGGATGGATGGGTGGGTGCAGGAGTCACAGGAGCACTGACAAGGAACAGTGGGATGGAGTGAGGGAGGACGGAGACTCTGTGTGTGTAGGAGGTCCAGGCTGATCCGTCTGGCTGCTTTCCCAGTTCCTGGGTCTGTACAGTGGGATTGGGAATGGCAGAGCAGTGCCGTCCTCAAAACACCCAGAAGCAGAAATGGGAACAGTTTTGGAGCACAACACCTAAAAGGGGAAGGTCAGGTCCTGTCCTGCCCTGCCACACTTCCCAAGCTCCAGCTGCCCAGGAGCCTGAGCCAGACCGGTGTCCCTCCTGCTGGTGGAACTGAGGGCTCCATCCCCTCCTTCTGCCAGGGCCACTCCTCCCTCCTCTCTGGAGCTCTCCCATTCCTCCATCAGCTGGTTTAGCTCGTTCACCAGGAGCTGAAGTGATGAAATGTAGGAGCGCAGTCAGGAGCAGGGCTGAGAGGGACGGCCCTGCTCAGATTGGTACCACAGGGCTCAGTCCCTCAGGCTCGAGCGGGGCTTTTAGAGGTTTCCTGTGAGAAAGTCCCCAGGGAACTCGTGTTTAGACGCTCTGGGAATTTGGTGTCCAGTTGGGATTGACTCTTGGCATCTTCAAGGCTCCAGGCACCGTGAGATGCGGGCTGAGGCTCAGGCCAGCAGGTTTGGGATTTTCCAGGACACAGATTCGACACCAAGGTGGCAATTTACACTGCAAACCCTTCTGCCTGCAGTTATGGTACCTTAGTTAAAGCTGCTCAGAGTTTCCTCAGGGAGCAAACCCAACCAAGCCCACGTTCCAAGCAGCTGTTCTGTCCTGTGCTGTTCTTCTGTGGATGGGTAAAATTTCTGTGGCAGCTTTGAGTCTCCCTGTTTGCCTCTCCGCGCCTCGCCCGATCAATTATTGTTTGTTACCTCCATTAGATCTTCAGAAGAAAGGCAGAAACACCATCTTTTTGTTCCATTAATCAGAGCAGTTTACAGAAAACATCAATTTAAAATGTTAAGGCCAATTTGCAACCGGTATTGACAACACTTAAACTGGCCTCCAGAAAGTTGCCTTTGACACCGTGAAGAATGAAATCTTTATAAACACATTGTGCGTGTTGAGCCTCTCCTGGTTCCTGATTGCTGATCCTATCACACTCCATGGAAGTGTAAACAGAGGTGAGGAGCTGGAAGCAAAGCTCCATTAAGAGCGTGCCAGAATCAGTAAACTTCCCTTCCCCTCTTGTTGGGCCCCTGCCCAGATATTGCAACTCATTCAATGCTCTGCTTCCATCACCATCAGCGTCCTGTAGTTCCCAGCTGGGATTTTTTGACTTCAAACTGCACAAAGATGCACTGGAGCAAAGATTCCCTGCTTTATCCTTGGCACTGTCACCTGGAGCAGCGAACCCAGAGCTGCCCACCGGCCACAGCCCCCTCGAGAGCAGTGGCCACGGGCTCTGCAAGGCTCTAAGGGACTTGGGGTGGAAAACCAGCTCAGCTTCCAGAAGGGGAGAGAGTGCAGGTGATGCTGGAGGAGTGACCTGGGTAAATTCCAGTGAGCCAGCCCTCGGGTGTGTGACGAGTGCCTCACTGAGCTCGGGTGTGGAGCTCTCACAGGCCTTGCGCAGGGGAAGTGGGAACGTTTACCAGCAGGACACAGAGCTGAAGCCTCTGAAAACCTGACTGACGAGGTTCTGGTTTAGCATCCACGTCCCAAAGAGCTCAGCCAGTGCCTCTCCCTGCCTTGTCTCAGGCTCTGCTCAGCCGCAGCAAAGCGCTGAGGCCGAGTCTTTGCCTTCCCCTTTCCTCCAGCAAATTTCTCTACCTGAGGCAGCTCCTCCACAGCCCACATCTCCAGGGCATTGCCTCCTTCTGAGACATGCCAAGGGTGTTTTCTGGGGGCTTGCAGGAGGTTTTTCTCTAGGCTGACACACAGCAGGAAGGTTTGGCTCATGCTGAAGACAATTTCATTGTTGTCTGCAAAACAACTTTTATCCTTGGTGCAGGCCCTGTTTCCTCCTGGCCCTTCAGCCGCTTTGGGAACTGAGTGGCAAACGCCTCGCTTCCCCTTCCCCTTCCCCGAAGCTTTATTACCCTCAGGCCTTCTGACTCGTTATGGGCACCTCAAAGACTCCCCCGGGGGTTATTTATGTGAGCAGCCCTAAGAAGGAACGATGCCCTCCTCCAGAAAAGGACACATCCAACGGCTCGTGCTGTTTGATTTGAGATATTTGAGGAGGAAGGGAAAGGGAGTACATCTGCCACAATCTCACTTACAATCAGGGAAGTTAATGGAAAGATTCCTTCTAACTCTCCTGGGCTTTGGACAAGGCTCTGTGCTGCAACATTAGCAAATAATGAAGTTCACATCTCATCAAATCCTCCTCAGGAAAATAATTCTAAAATATGTGGCTGGCCTTTTGCAGCTCTCTCCCCAAATCTGTCCCTGGTTTGTCAGCTGTGCCAACACCTCTATCTCTGCTGTTAAATGACTTCCGTGGGTAAGAGCTGCTCTCTAAAAGAACCCCCCCACAGATGTTCCGTCACTGCCAGTCCCGAGCGCTGCCCCAGGGCTCAGAGTGGTCCCTCCCAAAAGCACCGAGATAAACATGAAATCCCCAGTGCGTGGCTTTCTGCCCAGTGTCTGCCAGCTGCAGGAATGCACGGAGCCACAGAATCTCCTGAGCTGGAAGGGACCCGCAGGATCACCCAGTCCAACCCCTGGCCCTGCACAGACACCCCAACAACCCCACCCTGGGCATCCCTGGGAGTGGTGTCCATTCCCTGGGGAGCCTGGGCAGTGCCCAGCACCCTCTGGGGGAAGAACCTTTCCCTGGCATCCATCCTAAATCCTCTGACACAGCTCCAGCCGTTCCCTGGGTCCTGTCCCTGTCCCAGCGAGCAGAGGTCGGAGCTGCCCCTCGGGACGAGCTGCCTGCCCTCACTGCATCCCCCCCTGGCAGAGCCACCAGCACGGAGTCAGCGGTGTCCTGTCTCTCTGAGGCTGCTCTCTGTGTGTTTCTCCTCCTTGGTGACCATCTGAGAGGTACAGGAGTGACCCCGGAGGACCCCAGGAGTGTTTCCTGTCACACCCGCACTGCTGTCCTTTGCTCTGTGTCCTCGGTCCCGGTGCTGGGGCAGAGGGCAGCACCAGGAGGTGGAAGGATGACTCCGCTCAGCTCTCCACCTCTCTCCACTTGCCTGACAGGATTCTGAGTGGACTCATCCATCAAAGGATCCAGGCCAAAGGATCAGTGTGGGATCTGACCGGTGCTGGTGGAACGGAGAGCTGCAGTGGGGGCTGGACAGGTTGAGTTGCTGCGGAACGTTCTGGAACGCAGCAGAGTGATTGTGCTGCACCGTGGCTGTCACTCCACGTCTGTGAGGTCACCCTGTCCCTCAGGAGGCTGTCAGGGACCCAGCACAGTGCCAGCGGCCCTGAGGAGCAGCCCCAGCACTCCCGTCCTGGCACACAACCCATGGGCTTTGCCCAAGGCAGCTGGCAGGGGCTGGATCTGATCTGGATCGTTCCCAGGTCCGGGCAGCAAAGTCTGGAGTGGCACAACAGCAAAGCAGCTCTGTGTGCCCGTGGCTGGGGAGGGCAGGCAGGACAAGGGATGGGCAGCAGTGCCAGTGCCCAGTGTGGCTGATGTGGAGGAGTGAGAACCGAGAAAACCACCAGGACCTCCTTTCCAGCCGTGCAGTTCAGCAGCCGGAAGAACAAAGGTTCTGGTTGCTCCTCTGCAGGAGAACCCAAAGATCTTGAGATGTTTGGTCCTCCCATGCTTGGCCTTTAGTTCAGTGTGAATCACAGAACCATTAAGGTTGGAAAAGACCTCCAAGACCCTCAATCCAACCTCCCCCGAGGAGCTGCTTTCCTGCCCGTGGTGCTCAGTGACACTCTGGCAGTTTGGGGAGTGCTGAGCTCTCCCCACAAGTACAAATTCCTCTCCTTGAGCTCCTGCTCTCAGCTCTGGGCTGTGCTGCTGCTCTCACACCTCCTCGAGTGTCCAGGCTCACCCCTCGGGAGCTGACAGGTCCTGGTCACTCCGTGGGTATTCACTCTGCTGGCACAGACGCGCTGCCAGCCTTGAGTTCAGTCGCAGGTGACACCTGTGAACATCGCTTGAACATAATTGTCAGGATGATACTTGGTGGAGCTGATGAAATATTTACCTTGGAGCAGCTGTCAGGCCATTAATGTTTCACTGGCTGCTGCCAGCCCGCTCCTGATTTACGCTCCTGAATTGTTTATGAGGTTTAATTGCACTGCCCTCCTTCAATCAGGGCTTTGCGGGGGCACTTGCAATTAGCAGCAACTGCTCTGCCCTGCTCCTGAGGGCACCCACCGCCACAGCCCAGGAGGTGGCACAGCCCTGACCCTCCCCCAGCCCCCCCAGATGCCCCTATCCCACCCCCTCGGCATGGCCTGGGGTCTCCAGTGCCACCCCGCTGTGTGACAGGCTCAGGGCACGGCGGCACTGCTGCGGTGCTGTGGCCAAGCTTCCGCCTTGGGGACTCTGTGTCCAGTTTGGGGACAGCAGCAGCCTTCAGACAGTGACTCCTCTCATCTTGGCACCCCTTTGGGTGCCTCACTGAGGGCTGCTGGCTCAGCTCAGCACGGGCAGAGACACAGGACAAAGCCCAGACGCTGCCCTTGGAGGATGTGAATCCTCTGGGTGTGAATCCTCCCCAGGACAAGGCTAAGCTTGGAACAGAGCTCAGGTCCCAAGGGGTGTTCTGTGCTTTCCAGCAAAGCATTAAAGACCAGGCCTAACCTCAGTTTGGGCTGGAATCTGTTTTCCTTCTCTCCCAGCAGGAAGCACGTGCCATGGGATGTCTGCCTTCCATAGGTTTGGGGAGTTTTTTGCTTTTGCTCTTGGTTTTCTGTCGGTGAATTTTGCCAATTCCTAAAGAAGGAGATGTAAAAACAACAAAATTCCTTTCTACTATCAGAGTTGCAGAGGCTCAAATCCGGAACTGCCCAGAGTTTTTCGGACAAAGCTGAGCTCCCTCTCCCAGATGTGCTTTGGAATCTCCTCTGTTGAGATTCACCCAGAGAATTATCTTAATATAAAAGGAGGTTTTTCAACAGAAAAAATGTTGTATTTTTCTTGTGTAATCTGATGTCTTGATCTAAAGGAAGGAAGTCTTTTTAGACAGAGTTTGCTAGAAAATTATGGCAAAGCGAGAATGTGACGGTGCTCGGAGAAGAGAAAACCCCAACTTTTTTATCTTTGCACTGTTAATCCCTGTAGAGGGGGAGGACAGGAGATTCCCGTGCAGCGTCTGATCATCTCCCTAAAACTGAAGAACCAGTGAAGTTTTGCACAAAATCTTATCAGTGAAATGGTAAAAAATAATGTTGAGTGGAGGGGTTTGAAATCAGGGCTGAGCTTGGGGTTCCGCTGGTGAGCGAGGGTGGCGATGCCCGCCTTTAGGAAGGCTCTGGACGCGGTGCTGGGGCTGTGGGAGATGAGCTGGTGCAGCAGGCGCACCCTGAGGGACTGCAGGGAAATGGAGGGGAGGCAGGATGGCTTTGGGAAGGGTGGCCCGTGGTGAGCCTGGCTGACGTGGGGATGGCAGTGATGCTGTCGAGGCCGTACAATCGTTTTCCTTCGGGAATTGCCAGCGAGGTCTTTCATCAACAGTATGGGCTGAGAGGAAAGGTCCGCTCAAGAATTAATAACATTCAATGACAGGAGGCAACGGATGAGGACAAAAAGCGGGGTTTCAAGGTGGATGGACGATCAGAGTCCTGCAGGACCTGCTCTGGGGCGTGGCTGCTCAGTGAATCCCTGAAGGATCCCCCAAAGATGCACAGGGAGGTGCCAGAGGTTGTGTGTGCTGTGCAATTATCCCAAGTTCTCAAACCTGAGGCTGACAGCAGGGACTGAACTGGGTGAGGGTAAGAATCTGGTGAGAAGCTTTCCAGTGCCAGATACAGGGAGGCCAGCGAGCTGTGCCTTGGACAGCTCAGCTCCCAGCTGGCGTTTTGGGGCTCAGCAGCACCTGCTTCATCTTGGTATTTAGCTGTTTAAAACATGAAATCTTGGAGTAAACATTTTCTGGGCTTGCAATCCGAGCCTCTGGTGGATCTCACCCTTCCAAGAATCCAGGGCAGATTCTATCATCCAGGTTTCCTCTAAAACCTCTGGGTGCCGATGGCCAGATCCATCCAGAGCCTGAACACATCCCTGTAAAAGCAACGTGCTCCTGGAAGGATGACTTGGAACACTCGGAACCAGGGCAGAGAACTCCTGGGAGACGATTGCAGCCTCTCCAGAGCACAGAGCACCCAAAAGAGCAGCTTGGCTGGATCTGTGCACTGCAAACAGGCCCTGGAGCACAGCCCTGGCTCCTGCAGGCCACCAGCTCTGCAGATGCTCAGGGAAGCAGCTCCTGCTCCTGAGGCACGTTGCTCTCCTTGACCTATTTGCTCATTACCTCCACAAATGTGATTTTGATTAAGGAATTTTCCTAAGTAATTACTCTGGCATTAGCAATCCAGCCAAACAGAAAATAGTCCAAAATGCAAGGTGGCCTGGTGGCTGCCCTGAGGGCTCTTTGCTGGCTGCCAGGGAGGGGAGTGAAAGCAGCCCTGGAGGGTAGCTGGACACAGCTTTGTCCTGCCCACGGGGGCACACGTCCTGCAGGTCATGTCCCAGCTCTGTGTGTGGTTTGTTCTGCTCTTCACAGCTGGGGAGACGTTCTCACAGAGCTGCAGGCTCAGGGGTTAAACCACTCTCGCTTCCAGTGGGTGTTCAAATTAAAAGGCTGCTGAGCTCTTGTTTGGAGCAGCAGGAGAGAAGGAATTCCAGCCCTGGCACAGGGTGCCCAGAGCAGCTGTGGCTGCCCCTGGATCCCTGGCAGTGCCCAAGGCCAGGCTGGACGGGGCTGGGAGCAGCCTGGGACAGTGGAAGGTGTCCCTGTCTATGGCAGGGGTGGCACTGGATGGGCTTTAAGGTCCCTTCCCATTCAAACCATTCCATGATTCTGTGACTCTGTGATTTTATGATTTCATTATTCTATGATTCCATGATTCCATGTTTCTGTGGTTCCGTGATTCCATAATTCTATGGCTCTATGATTCTGCAATTCCATGATTCCATGATTCTATTATTCCATATTTCTATGATTCTGCACTTCCATGATTCTATGATTCCGTGTTTCTATAATTCCATGATTCCATGTTTCTATGACTCTATGATTCCATAATTCCATGGTTCTATGATTCCATGATTCCATGATTCTATTATTCCATATTTCTATGATTCTACACTTCCGTGATTCTATGATTCCATGTTTCTATAATTCCATGATTCCATGTTTCTATGATTCCATGATTCCACAATTCTATAATTCCATGTTTCTGTTTCTGTGATTCCCTGTTTCTATGATTCCATGATTCCATGATTCCGTGATTCCATGATTCTACAATTTCATGATTTTATGAGTCCATGTTTCTGTAATTCCATGTTTCTGTGATTCCTTGATTCCATGATTCTACAATTCCATGATTCCATGATTCTATGATTCCATGATTCTACAGTTCCATATTTCTATGATTCTACAATTCCATGATTCCATGCTTCCATGATTCTACAATTCCATGATTCTATGATTCCATGATTCCATGATTCCATGTTTCTATAATTCCATGTTTCTGTTTCTATGATTCCCTGTTTCTATGATTCCATGATTCTACAATTTCATGATTCCATGATTCCATGATTCCATGTTTCTGTAATTCCATGTTTCTATGTTCCCATGATTCCATGTTTCTGTGATTCCATGATTCCATGATTCTACGATTCCATGATTTAGCCAAATTAAACTGTCCCACAGCAAAAACGCCAGCTGAAGGGGCCAAGGCTGAGCTCAGTTTCACTCCAGAGAGGCACGAAAATAATGGTGTCACCTTAAAGACGAAAGCAACTGGCTGAGTTCCTCCCCGTGAGAGTAACTCCCTCGTAAACAAAGCCAGCACTCACTCTCGGCAGGCGTCTGCCTCAGCCCTCAGCAGCTCCGGGGGAGAGCTGCCAAGCACAGAGGGACTCATTCCAAGGCTTCGGCAGGGAGAGTATAAATATCCCTCTGGTTAATTCCGGGTGCCATCATCCATCAGTGGCTGGCTGGTGCAATTTAGCTCCTCGCCACCTCCTGACAGCACGGGCAGGACAGCACTGCCACGGTAATGGCCGGCAGGCAGGGCCTGGGGCATTTTTTTCCAGGTGAAGCAAAAGGTGGTGGGAACGTGTGGGGGACAGGAGTTACCTGGAGCGGTCACTGCCGGGTTGGCTGGGTGTGACTGGAGGTGCAAACAGGGACAGGAGGAGCTGCAGGGCATGGCCGGCTCCGGCCACCATGGCCTGACCGCTGGGACAGCCGTCCAGGAACGGGTCATGGAATCACAGAATGGTTTGGCTTGGAAGGGAATTTAAAGATTGTCCAGTTCCAGCTCCCCTGCGAGCGTCCCATGGGTTCATTGGGAATGTGCACTTTCAGCTGGCTGCTGAGTTGGGAACCAGGGCGGGGACAAGATCAGGGACAAAGTCAAGGACGAGGCCATGGACAACTGCTGCTCAGGACAAAGGGGGTGGGAAGATGCAAAAAGACAACCAGGAGGATTCCCAGAAGGTCCCCAAAACCTCCTACAGGCGTCACAGCAGAATGAGTGGATAAGATCCCAAAAGATTCTGAGTCTCTGAGAGTGATGTCCCCTCTCAAAATGATTTAAGAAAGGATCTGGACACTTCAGCACTTTATAAACTTCAGCAGGCACCATCTCCGTCTTCAGGCACAGGAAGTACCTCCAGGAGCTTTTCCCTGTCTTTCCTGACGTCAGCAGGATTTGCCCCTTAAATCCCAGCTTTTCTTTCCTGGTTGCGGCTCCCTTTGAGATGGGAGGTTTTGAAGTTGTTCCTCCCAAATCCTTTGCTTCCAGGGGAGAGCAGAAACCATAAATGGCTCTGTTTGAGGGTGTGAAACAGAACAACTTGCATCCTTGGACTGTGAATTCCATACACCCATTTATTTACTCACGATTATAAACACAGCACTTCATAAATATTTATAAGGAGGCTCCCAAGGCCCAGCTGAGAAAATCAGGGTTATCACCATTTCCCAGTTCTCAGACTGAAGCACAGGCAGAGACACGACTTGTCCTAAGAAACCAAGCAGGTTTTGAGATTGGAGACCACAGAGTCCCAGGATGGCTGGGGTTGGAAGGACCTCTGGAGATCCTCTGCTCCAACCCCTCTGCTCCAGCAGGGTCAGCTGCAGCACAGGGTCACATCCAGGTGGGTTTGAACATCCCCGGGGAAGGAGCCCCCACGGCCTCTCTGGGCAGCTGTCCCGGGGCTCTGGCACCCCCACAGAGGAGAAGTTTCTCCTCCTGCTCAGACAGAGCCTCCTGGGGGTCACTCTGTGCCCGTTGTCCTGTCCTGTCCCTGGGCACCGCTGGGATCCGGCCGGCCCCGGCCGCTCGGCCGCCGCCCCTGACGCGTTTGGACACAGGGATGAGGTCCCCTCTGGGTGATCTCTTCTCCAGGGGAGCAGCCCCAGCTCCCTCAGCCCTTCCTCAGTCCCCTCATCATCCCCGTGGCCCTCACTGGACCCTCTGCAGTGGTTCCGTGTCCTTGCTGAGCTGGGGAGCCCAGGGCTGGACACAGCCCCAGGGCTGGGCAGAGGGGCAGGGTCACTCCCTGACCTGCTGGCAGTGCTCTTCCTCCTGCCCCCAGATCCCACTGTCCCCTGGCCCCAGGACACTCTGCTGGCTCAGGGACAGCTCGTTGTCCCCCAGGACCCCAGGACACTCTGCTGGCTCAGCAAGAGGCTCCAGGCTGGATGGCAGAAGTGCTTTTGTACCACTTCAGGAGCTAAACCGTGCCCTGGAAGAATCCCAGCTTCTTGCCTCCCCTCATGTTTAGCAGCTCGGGTAGCTCAGCTGTCCCGCTGAGGGCTGGGATGTGTGGTCTCAGGCTCTGGATCAAGCTAATCCTGGCAGGGATGAGGAGCACTGCCCCCCGAGTTCTCGTGGGGGATGCTCCCCTCGCAGCCTGGTCTCCGTTATGGAGCGCTCAGCTCCCGAGGGGATCGAAGAGCATCTGAACCTGGAGCTGCCACGCAGGGCCAGGGCTGATGTGCAGACCTGATTCCCCTGGAATGGTGTCTGAGGCAGATCTGGACGGTTTCAGTCATACGCAGCTGACCCTTGCAAAGGCATTCTGGTATCAGGGAATGTTCATCTCCAACCTGAAATCCCTGCTGGGACAATCACTCCTCAATATTCTCCCTTCACCTGAGAAAAGCAGGTTCTGCCTCCCTTCTGCCGATACCCTTGAAGCCTGTGAGGTGTGATCAGCTCTCCCTTTGCCCTTAATCACTTTCCTTAGCCTATATAATTAAATTCCATCAGGTATTGCAGCTAATTTTTGAGGAGCTCCCGAAGAACAAAAGCCAGCTCGGTCGCAGGCGAACAGAACAAATTAATTAGGAGGGGAATTTTAGGCCCTCTCTAAATGAGATCAGCAAAGCTCCAGCAGAAGCAGCACAACCTGACTGGCTCTGCTGCTCCTCAGCCCCCGAGCAGCTGCTCAGTTCCAGGGGTACAAAGTGTTCGGGGACACGGCACGGGGAGGGGATGGGGCTTGGAGCAGCCCCTGTTGGAGCCACTCCCGGGATTCATCTCAAAGCAGGACACAGGGGAGTGCCGGTGTTGAGTCTCTCATTAACAGCAGGGGTTGGGCCATCAGGCTCCTTCAGTGTGCTCTGGGAATGGCTCCCTGTCCTACCCCTGACCCCGATAAAAGTGGGTGTTACTTGGGTGTTGAACACTCCAGGGATCCAGGGGCAGCCACAGCTTCCCTGGGCACCCTGTGCCAGGCCCTCCTCACCCTCACAGCCGGGAATTCCTTCCCAATATCCACTCTAACCCTGTCCTCCTTCAGCTTAAGGCCATTCCCCTTATCCTGTCAGTGCCCCTGTGAAAAATCCCTCTCCACCCTTCCTGAAAGCCCCTTTGGGGGGCTCAGGGCAGCGATGTCCGGCTGTGGGTGCAGCTGCAGCTCTGCCAAACCCTCACTTCTCCCTGCTGAGCTGAGGAGCTTTCCACACCTCTCTGCTCTGGGAAACCCTGGGCTGGGGATGTGTCCAGGTGTCCCCTCTGGGTGAGGAAATGTCCAGGTGTCCCCTTTTGCTGGGGATGTGTCCAGGTGGCCCCTCCAATTGGGAATGTGTCCAGGTGTCCCCTCTTGCTGGGAATGTGTCCAGGTGTCCTCTCTGGCTGGGGCAATGTCCAGGTTGTCCCCTCTGGGTGAGGAAATGTCCAGGTGTCCCCTCTTGCTGGGGACGTGTCCAGGTGTCCCCTCTGGCTGGGAATGTGTCCAGCCGCTTTGTCTCCCTCACCAGTTCTTGCTTCCATGCCCTCAGTGAGTTATATTCTGTTGTACCTTTCAACGGAAAGTTTCTCCTCATCTCAATCAGAAAAAAGAAAAAAAAAGTGCAAATATTAATAACCAAATCTCATTTTTTATTGACAAACCTGTGTTTTTCCATCCTCTGCCCCTCCTGCTCCTCGTGAGGGGATCAGTCCCTTCAGAAGGTGACTAACACATGCACACACAGTTATTTCCTCTCCTTTGATCCCTGCTTTTCCAGTGATTTCCTGAGCTCCTGTGCTTTCAGAGTGAACTGAGGCAGCAGCAGGTCCATCCCCTTTTCCTCACTTATCCAGAAGGAAAATTCAGTCATCATCATCCTTTTCCCCTGAAAGTCGTCCCACAACGTGCCGGCTGCAGTTAATGTGCACATGGACCACGTATCCCTAAAAATTCTGTTTGTTGAGGCGTCATTTCAGGAGCCAGATGCGTTTGGGGAATGTAGCTGAGGTTTTGGAGCTTCTTTCTTCAGGAAGATGAATGTGAATGCGGAAATTTTCAACACTTCTGAAATTAATATCTTCATCTTGAATTACAAGTGCTGCTTTAAAGGCAGTTAAGGATGCCAGGATAAAGCAGCTTCCCCGAGTTATCTCAGGAGATGTTATTACTCGGAAATTAAGGGCTGGAGTTGCACAAAATCCCGACTCACAGGTTTGATCCTGGCATCTCCTCATCCTCTGGAGGCTTCTCCTTTTCAGTTTAATTTTACACCAACATGCCCATCTCCTTTGCACAGGGGCTTTCTGCAGGGGGCAGGTTCCTGATGGAATTTCCTGGAGCAGCGACTCCTTCCTGCTGCTTCCCCTTGCTAAATCCGATCCCAGAGCGCTGGGAAAGCACCGGGCACTTCCCTCGGTGCCTTTTCCATGGACGGAATTCCTGCCGTTCCCAGAAGGCCACCACACAAAACGCAGTGAAAGCACAAAAAACCAAGGCTGTAAAATATCTCTACAGAACCACAGAGCCACGGAATTTCCTGGCCTGGAAGGGACCCACAAGGATCACCCAGCCCAGCTCCTGGCCCTGCACAGACACCCCAACAACCCCACCCTGGGCATCCCTGGGAGCTTTTGGATAGCTCTGGCAGCTCTAGAGGGTCTGACAGAGAGCACGATTGGAGCAGATGCAAGGAAAAGATTCCTCCCTGTGAGGGTGGGCAGGCCCTGGCACAGGGTGCCCAGAGCAGCTGTGGCTGCCCCTGGATCCCTGGCAGTGTCCAAGGCCAGGCTGGACGGGGCTGGGAGCAGCCTGGGACAGTGGAAGGGGTCCCTGCCGTGGCAGGGGTGGCACTGGATGGGCTTTGAGGTCCCTTCCAACCCAAACCATGCTGTGATTCTGTAAAGGGCAACATCCATGGGGCCCCTTCCTCCTGCTGTGCTGCAGAGCAAAGGGGTGGCTTTAGGGGCTTTAGGGGCTTTAGGGGCTTTAAGGTTTGCTCTTTGGGGAGCATCAGAGCTCCAAGCCACGTGTGTGTCCCTGGGGAAGAGGAGCAGCCCATGGGAGCGGGGCCGTTCCAGTCCTTCATGGGTTTTGTGCTGCTTGTGGAGAGCTGGAGAGGGGCTGTGTTTTATTTCCTCATCCATTTAATCCCCTCCTTTTGAAAATGCTTTTATCTGAGCAGAGCATGAGCTCATCTCTGCATTTCTGTCCCCCCACGTTGCTGCCGAGACCCTCGAGCGCTGCACTCCTGGGCTTTGCTTTCACAGAGTCATTTTTTAAAGTTAACACAACCTCAAAGTGCCGTTTCCTGAAGCCTCTTCCAGCCTGTTCCAGCTCGCAGAGGGGTTCAAAGTCAAGGACAGCTGCTGTAGTTAACGGAGTAAACAATTAACGAGGGAGATGTTCCCCGGGTCGCTGGAGCCAGCACAGCTTTGAGCTTCACCTTCTCCAGCTTTTCCAGTGCCAGGCAGATCCAGGAGTCCGAGCTCAGTGCTCTGGGTTTGGCTCTGCCGTGCTGTTTGTGGGCAGAGTTTTGGCAGGGCTGCCCGTTTGGACTGCTCCAAACCCCGTGCCAGGGAGCTGTTCCCCGTCCTTGTTTCGGGATGCTTCCAGGATGCATCATTCTCCACAGAGCCCAGCTCCTGGCCAGTGACTGGAGTTGGAAGTTGCAGGATTGGGTTGTGAACAGGGAGCTTTTACCCGGCCTGGTTGCAGGGAAGGGTGGGAGGAGTGATGCCGATGCCCCCTGAAGGCTGATCATGCCGGAGTCACGCTGGAATAAACCAAAAGGCAAAGCAAAGATCTCTCAGTTTTCCAGCTGGAATGATCCTCCTGCTCTGTTTCGAACCCGAATTCCCTCTTGGCTCGGGAGTGATCCCGGCCTGAGTTGTTCCCATGTTTTGTGTGTCCTTGGGGACGCAGCTCTGCCCCTGTGCTCCTGCAGGAACATCCCAAACCCCTGGGTGAGGCAGGGCAGGATGGTACAAAGGCCTGGCGGGAGGGAAAGGGGCAGAAAGGAAGAAATTCTTCAGAAAGAGGGTGAAATTCCAGGTGGATTGTCACATTTACTGCTCTCCACACCCCGCTGAGGGGAGGGTGCAGCCAGGGGGGGCTCTGCTCCCCCGGAGCAACAGGACAAGGGGAAAAGGCAGCAAGTTGTGCCAGGGGAGGTTAGGGTTGGATAACAGGGACAATTTCTCCATGGGAAGGGTTGTAAAGCCCCAGGACAGGCTGCCCAGGGGGTTCCAAAACACAGATGTGGCACTTGAGGCCATGCTTTAAGTGGCTGGGCTTGGTGATCTCAGAGGTCTTTTCCAGCCTTAATATTCCTGTGATTCTGTGGTTCCTGGGACAGGGAACTTGGCTCCCCTTAGTCCACCCAGTGTGATTTACGCTACAGAATATCTGTAGGACATGGAAAAATCTGATTTTCCCTGCACTGATTTGGACTTTATCCCGTTCATGTCTGGCTGTGCAGCGCTGACAGCTCACCCCAAGTGCCACTGAACGCCTTCCAGTTGCTTTTTTGTGCACATTTTCGTGTCCTGGACAGGCAGCAGTGCCAGAAGGATGGCGTTAAACAGGCAAAACTCAGTGGTGGAGCCCTCACCGAGCTGTTTCTGACGAGTGTGAGCAGTGCCAGCTGGCTCCTGCTTTTTGGGTTGTTCGGAGAAGGAAAATGGGGATGTTTGAGGTCTCAGTGGCATCCCTGGGATGTCCCTTGTCACTGTAATCTCTGTTAAACTGCACCCCAAGGGAAGTCCCCAAGGTGCCCGACCTGGCTGCAAACACTTCCACCACATCTGATGCCCACAAATTCCTGAGGCTTTCCCCAAACTGGGATGGGTGGGGTGTCTCTGGTGCGCTGGGCACCTCTGGGGGCAGGAATTCATATTTTAGGTCTGGAGCTGAGCCTCCCTTTCACTCCAAGACCCCCCAGTGTGAGTGGCAGGACAGGGGTGGTGCAGAGCTCTCTGCAAACACCTCCCAGCCCTTTTGGCAGCTCGTGCCCTTGGTCTCGGGCTGATTTCTGTGGGAAACAGCCCCAAAAGAATGGCTCCAGCAGAAACGAGCAGCACCAGGAGCAGCGAGGCTGTGGATCCTCCATCCACCGCCCAAAAACGAAAGGATTTTTTCTTTTCCTGCAGAGATCTGTCTGACAATAACGTCTGTGCTCAGGAGCTGGATGTGAGGGCTCCTCTCTGGGCGCAGGGTTCTTTTCTCCGGGGCAATTTGTGACGAGGCTGAGGTCAGAGCTCTGTGCCTCTTGCAAAAGTCTGTCCACGCCAGTCCCTGTCTGCCCTTCTCTGAGTGATGTAATCTGCGCTCAGTAATAACATTTCCAAGAGGTGGATAACAGCGTTTTAGTTCAGCTCTAATAATTCTGTTAAAGCAGAGCCGGGGTTGTAATTGCGGTTTGTGGCCGGGGCTGTTCCATATGCGTGTTCTGTAGGATGCCATTGTAATGAAATGTCCCCTCGGAGCTCCGTGCCCTGGAGAATTCGCCTTTATTGTGTGGCAAGCAGAGCTCTCTGCTCTCTGCTTGGCCGTGCAACCAGAGGAGAGGGGGGAAGGAAGTGAAATTCCGCCTTGTTTCAGCCTCTGCTGGGAGTTTGGAGCTGTGTAGGTGTTGGTCTTCCTTTGCTGTGGTGCCACAGCTCTGCCCCAGCCCCGGAGCGAGTGCTGGGTGCGGGGGCTCGCAGGCGCTGGAGCACACGGAGCTGAGCCTGAGCCACAACAGGCAGCAAAAGAGCAGGAAAAACCTCTTCCAGAAGGTCAAACACAGCGCTCTGAAGCAGCACTTTAAATCTGGACCTGCCCAGGAGAAACAGAGATACAAAATCTGCGTGGACGGGGAGCGAAGTGTGTGCCAGGGGTCAGGCACGGGGTGGCTGCTTTGCTTTGGGAGCTGTTTGTGTTGTGGGACCCTGGCAGGAGCAGTTCTGGGGCGGGGGTTTCAGTCCCAGACCCCCAAAATGTGCAGGCAGGGACCCCTGGGCAAACGAGGACACGTGGAGGGGACACGTGGAGGGGCCACGGCTGCTGCACTGCCCGGCTGTGGGTGGCAGGAGGGGACAGTGCTGGGGATGAGCAAAGGGAGCAGCCCTGGGAGAAGGATTTCGGGGTGCTGGGGGTGAGATCTGGGACCCAGAAATTCCCCATGCCCCAGCGTGGGCAGCAGGAAAGGGATTGGGATTCTGCTCCTGTGCTCAGGTGAGACCCCACCTGCAGAGCTGCCCCAGCCCTGGGGCCCAGCACAGGAGGGACCTGGAGCTGCTGGAGAGAGCCCAGAGGAGGCACCAGGATGAACAGAGGGATGGAGCAGCTCTGCTGGGAGGAAAGGCTGGGAGAGCTGGGATTGTTCAGCCTGGAGAGAAGAAGCTTTGGGGTGACCTCAGTGTGGCCTTGCACGGCCTGAAGGAGCTGACAGGAAAGAGGGGGAGAGGCTGTTAACAGGGGATGGAGGGACAGGACACAGGGAATGGCTTCCCAGTGCCAGAGGGCAGGGATGGATGGGATATTGGGAAGGAATTGTTCCCTGTGAGGGTGGGCAGGCCCTGGCACAGGGTGCCCAGAGCAGCTGTGGCTGCCCCTGGATCCCTGGCAGTGCCCAAGGCCAGGCTGGACGGGGCTGGGAGCAGCCTGGGACAGTGGGAGGTGTCCCTGCCTGTGGCAGGGCTGGGATGGGATGGCCTTTAAAGTCCCTCCCAACCCAAACTGTGTTGTGATTCTATGAAGAATCCCTGAAATCTGACATAAAATGAAAATCACTCCATTCACACCAGTTTTTCCAAGGAATTCTGCGTTTTTTAGTTCTCTCACCGTAGGGCAGAGGGCAACACCGAGGTTCAGCCTGGTCAGGGTGAACATCTGGGATGAGTTCCAGGAGTTCCTTCCCAGCCCATGGCACAGGCAGCTCCATCAGCTCGTGGCTGAACCCCTCTGGCAGCGCTGATCCCGCTCTGGAAGGACTCCCAGCACCTCGGGGAGAGCACAGGTGGAGGCAGGAAGGAGGAAAGGAGCCCCAGTGGAGAAGGAAACGGGGAATTTCCTGGTCTGGCATGGCCTTGTCTGTGCCCCCACTGCTCTGCTGGGCACCTGCATTTGGGATTGCCCCAAGGGACCCTTCACTTCCAGTGGGAAACACCCCACTCAGAATGGGATTATGGCAAATAAGTTGAATAACAACACCTGGATTTGGCCCCCCAGCATCCCCCAAGGCACTTCTGAAAGGAAAAACCATGTCCCAGAATTTTGCAAAGCCAAGAGAAATGATCACAAGTGAGGTGGAATAAAAAAAAAACCCAAAAAGCAGACGTAGCATCCTGTAATATATCCGTGGAAAGGGAAAAGTCATGCTACTTGAAGTCTGCAAATTCGAGTTTCTCCTGGGAAAATGTAACTCCTGTTCAAATGCTAATGGCTCGTTATCACAGGGATGCTTTAATTGAACTACAATGTTCCATAAGCAGGGGCAGAGCAAGGTTCAGAGAGCAAATGGCTGATGAACAATCCTCAATCTGCCAGTAAATGTTTGCTCTTTTTTTATAAACTTCCCCTTCTTGATCTCTGTCTTAAGCAGATTCTCCGAAGGGACCTGTAAAAGGCAGCAGATTTCAGCTGGAGGTAGCAGCGGTGTTTGCGTGGCTCTTTTATCCTGGTCTAAAACAGGGAATTCATGGCACTGCTCGAGTGGCAGTGGCCAGAGTGGCTGGCCCTGGGTGCACAGAAATTCCTGGGATAGGAGCAAAGATTGGCTCACTGGAAAGCAAAGATGCAGCATAGTTTAGAAGAGTGATAGAGAAAAGGAAATCCAGTTGGACATTTCAGCCACAGAGCATCCCTGGAGGCTCCTCAGGACCAGCACAAACATCTCATGGAGCACAAATAATTCCAGGCACCCAGAGCTCTGCCTCCATTCCTGGGAATCCAGAAGCCAGAGCTTGCAAGAGGGAGGCAGGAAGAAAAGAGAAAGAGCCCGTGACGTTTCCCATGGAAGTAGGAAATCCTTCTTTCTTTTTTTCTGGATGCTCCCCTCAGGGGATTTCTGGGGGATGCCTCCACAGTTGGAGGTTTTTGCCACCACCTCGCATTGCCACAGCTGTGAGAAGAAAACTGGGAGCTGCCACCACTCCCAGAGCTGTGGAAACACTTCATGTGTGTTTGGTGACGTTTCCAGGGAGCACTTGGCTGACACTGACCAGGAAAAGCCCCGAGCGGGAAGGGAGTGGGATGGGTTTTCTATTAGATGGGAATAAACATCTGCCACAAGTGTCAGCGTCTCCTGCCTGCCCTGGGAGCTGCTCTGAGGCTCTCCAGCACCATCCCTGGCATGGCAGAGCCTGTGCCAGCCTCTCCTGGCCTGGCACCTGCTGGACAGGGGGCTGGAGCCTGCTCAGACCCACTTGGGGACAGAACAGAGGGGCTCAGGTGAGACCCCACCTGCAGAGCTGCCCCAGCCCTGGGGCCCAGCACAGGAGGGACCTGGAGCTGCTGGAGAGAGCCCAGAGGAGGCACCAGGATGAGCAGAGGGATGGAGCAGCTCTGCTGGGAGGAAAGGCTGGGAGAGCTGGGATTGTTCAGCCTGGAGAGGAGAAGCTTTGGGGTGACCTCAGCGTGGCCTTGCAGGGCCTGAAGGAGCTACAGGAAAGATGGGGAGAGGCTGTTAACAGGGGATGGAGGGACAGGACACAGGGAATGGCTTCCCACTGCCAGAGGGCAGGGATGGATGGGATATTGGGAAGGAATTGTTCCCTGTGAGGGTGGGGAGGCCCTGGCACAGGGTGCCCAGAGCAGCTGTGGCTGCCCCTGGATCCCTGGCAGTGCCCAAGGCCAGGCTGGACGGGGCTGGGAGCAGCCTGGGACAGTGGGAGGTGTCCCTGCCCGTGGCAGGGGTGGCACTGGATGGTTTTTAATGTCCCTCCCATCCCAACCATTCTGGGATTCTGTGACATTTGGGGGCCTTGGGGGGCAGGTGGGTGCTTGCCCTCAGGTTATTTTAAACCAGGCCCCACGGCTGGGCACTGGGGGACAGTGACTGGCTGCAAGGGAAAAAGGGAAGCCTTCCAGACTGAGGAGATCCCAAAGTCTCTCTTAATTCACACGGTGCTGCCAGAGAGCCTGAAATTGGGTGGGAACAAACAGCTTTTGGGGTCAGTCTTGACTGACCCCAAAAAAAGCAGAGAAGGGCTGTGGTCCCAGTGAGGGCCAGGCAGGACAGGGCCCCAGGCTGTTCCCACCTGGATCCTGGATGCTCTCCTGGTCCTGCCCACAGCTGCCTGACCCAGCTCTGCTCCAGCCCAGGCTCTGAACCATCTGCCACCACAGCTCGTGCAGGAAACCAGGGACAAGTGGAATTTCCCAGGGATTGAGCTGCATTCCTGGCCCCCGAGGCCGCCCCCCTTCCCTCCCCCTGCACCTATCTTATCTCTGCCTCTTCCTGAAATAATAGGAACAGAAAAATTAACAACATGAAAAAGGGAGGAGATGATAAAGAGTATCTGAAAAATTATCTGTGTCCTCATTTCAGAGCTTTGCATGGTAACAGGGAGGCAGAGGGTTTTTTTTTCTTTATTAATGTATTAAAATATTAAAAACCTGGGTGTCTCTTGAACCTACTCTGTTGTCAGGGGCTGAGAAAGCTCCAAGGAAGTATTTTGAGGAGACTGTTGCACTTGAGGAACTATCCAGGGATGCCGTGCATGGAGCAGAGCAAACCAAAGCTAAAATCCAAGTTTGCTGTTCTGCTGTTCATGGGGACCTGCCCCCAGAATGGACAGGGGTGACACCGGCACCTTGGGACAAAACCTCTGCCACCAGGGTGCTCTCAGGGGTCTGGCTGGAACCTCTTGTGATTTCCTTCATCTCCTTAATCTGGAAGGTGTGAGTGAGACCAGGCCCTCGGGAGAGCAACCCTGGATCTGAGCCAGGGATGAGCCAATTTCCTGAAGATCGGGCTGTTTGATTTGGCACTTGGGTGCTTCCCCTCTCAGATCCTGTTCATTCCTTGGCAATTTCCAAAACGTGCAGTTGCTCTTCTTCACAGCTCTTTGCCAGCAAAGAATTAAGGCTTTGATGTTGCCACAGGTGGTGCTTTCTGTGCCACCCTCGGGGTGCCGTTAATAATGCAACATGTATGAGGGTGACAGCAGGGCTGTATGGCACATGTATAAATATATAGATATATAAATATATAAATACACAAATGTATAAAGATATGAATATATAAAAATAAATATATAAATATATAGATACATAAATGCATACATGTATAAATGTATAAAGATATGAATATATAAAAATAAATATATAAACATATTTATATATACATA
>VZTD01000438.1:671219-685637 GCA_013397725.1 Rhagologus leucostigma | reverse complement strand
AGATATATAAATATATGGATATATGTAAATCCACACAGACCGACTGACTAAAGGTGTCTTTGTCTCCTTTTCCCTGGCAGGTCACTATGGAAAGGATATTTATCGCAGTGGAGGGCCAGATCTCCATAATTTCATCTCCTCCGGGTTTGTCACGTTAGGAAGAGGACACACGAAGGGTACAGTGGAAACCATTTTTTGCTAAATGAAAAGATTGTTTTAAATCCAAAGCTCTGAGCCGGCAGCTGGGCTCTGGGTGCCCTGAGCTGGCGGTGGGGTCAGCCCAGGAAATGCCGCTGCGGGTTCAGTGCTGGGCTCGGGCAGGACCTGCGGGGTCCTGGCAGGGGAGGCGGGGCAGGGCAGGGGGGCTTCCAGGCTCCACTCTGGCTTTGCAGTGGGACTGTTCCTCCAGCTTTGTGTTTTCCTGGGTGCGTGGGTGCTCCCAAAGGGGAGGGCAGGAATGTCCAGCTGGCCCAGGGCAGGCGGCGACCGCTTCCAGACTGTGGGTCTGGAGCTCTTTTCTTTGACTTCTGGGCTTTGATTTATTGATTTATTTATTTATTTACTTTGATGGGGGAGGGGAGGGCGTATGGTGAATATTTTATAAAAATTATTTCTTTTTAGGTCCTAAAGCCTATATTTTCTGTGTTCCTATAATCTGTGATATAATGTACAAACAGGAAAACACAAAAATACCCATATGCTGCTCTGTGTATGTTCTGTGTACATGTACTGTATATAAATATCTGTGGAGAGACAGCTGTAGCTCTTTAACACACGTACCCAAATATCCGGGGGGCTCTGGTGACACCAAAGCTGTGTCCTGGTGACACCAGAACCCCGGGCAATGTTCACTGATGACGCTGTTGCCTGTTTGGTGAGTTTTTCTAGTGCGCAGTGAGACGTGTTCGGAGTGTCCTCCTGTCCCCCCCCCATCGCCCTGCCCGAGTGCCACCGGTGCCCTGGCTGTGACACTGGGGGTGCATGTGCCATTCCCGTCCCCTTCTGTGTCCCCCGAGACTGCTGTACCCCCTCTAGACACAATGTATGGAGATTCCTCTATAGACAATGTACTGTATGTGGAGCTGTGTCCTCGTGCTCGCCTGGTTGAACGCTCCTGTGTTGTTTCCGTGGATGACCGTGACTCACAAATGATTAAAGGACCTTGATTTTTTTTTTTTTTCCCCTCTCCTACATTTCCTGCACTTTTTCCAATTCTCCACGAGTGTCATCCAAAGCAGTGTTGGTCCTGTAGAACTGTCAGAGAAGAAACAAATATATGTATATTGTCTGTGTATGTCTGTGTGTGCTTAAATAAAGTTTACTGAGGCTGAGGCAGCACCCGTGGGACTTGTAATCCAATACCCTGCAATCCCAGATTTGTAATCCGATGCTCTGAAATCTCAGATTTGTAATCTGATACCCTGAAATCCAATACCCTGCAATCCCAGATTTGTAATCCGATGCTCTGAAATCCCAGATTTGTAATCCAATACCCCCAATTCCAGTCCTGCAATCCAATACCCTACAATTCCAGTCCTGTAATCCAATACCCTGCAATCCCAGATTTGTAATCCGATGCCCTGCAATCCAAAACCCTGCAATTTCAGATTTGTAATCCAATACCCTGAAATCCCAGTCCTGCAATCCAACACCCTGAAATTCCAGCCTTGTAATCCAATACCCTGCAATCCAATACCCTGCAATCCCACTCCTGTAATCCAACACCTTTCGATTCCAGTCCAGCTCTGCACGGAGGGAAGGGAAGCAGAGGAACCCCAGGTGGGCTGGGAGCTGCAATGGTTCGAGGAAGGACCCATGATTGGCATTTCACACAAGGTGTCCCCATCCCAAAGGAGTTTTACAGTCATGTCCTGCCACATCAGGAGTGTATTTAGGGTCAGGGAGCACCCCAGGAGTGACGGTCCATGGAGTGGGGTGTCCTGGTAGCCATGGAGAGCCCTGAGCAGGGCTTTAAATCCGGCCCTTTGTCTCAGACAGGTGAATTATCCTCACCTCAGACCCCTGAGGCACCTCCCAGCAGTTTGCTGGACAAAAGGCTTTCCCCAGTTCCTCCCCAGGTGAGACCAAAGCCTCCTCTCCTTCTTTAGCTGCAAAGGCTCGGGGGCTCTGCCTTCCTCTAGGCAGGCCAGGGGTTTCCACACCTTTTCCAGAGCACATTTCCCATCCCTGGGAAGGTGGGAGAGTGGGAGTGCAGAATGTTTATCCACCACAGCCACCAGGCAGGGGGTGCTTTCCAAAGTGAATAAAAGGCTCTTGTTCTCTGAAGAAATTAATATCGTGGCTGTTTACAGACATCAGAATGGTCTGGCCTTAGAATTTACCTTTCAGCTGCCTGTAAATTCACCTGGTTTCTCAACAGTGCTATAATGTTCATTTCCAGTTTCTTAATGGCAGATTCCCCACTGCTGAGTGGTGAGAGTGATGAACACCTCACACCTGCTGCAGGACCTGCTTGTGCTCGTGTGTGGCTTTGTCTTTGTCTGTGACATGGTCTGATTGTCTGTCTGTGCTGTGACAGGGGGGACTTCGGGTGTCACAAAGGGCTGAGGGGTTCTATCGTTAGGATTGTGCCTGAAATGGTTGGATTTTTGGAAATGTGACTGATTTCCTGAGTTCAGCTTGACGTGACCACCAGTACCTGTATGGAGGGATGAGAGCTTCAGCCAGGGCTTTGGATGAGCAGGCTCTGTCCTGTTTTGTCCTATTCCTGTTTAGATGAGCAGGTTCTGTCCTGTTTCAGTCCCAGCCCTTGTGTTACAACCTCCACTTCAGCCAGATAACCTCACCCTGCCTTGTGGACAGGGTTCTGCCCCTGGACTGAACAAAGCCAGTGAAGTTTCTCTCAGTATTTCTCAGCACAGGGAGACACATTTTTGGTGTTTTCTCAACTGTCTTCTGTGCCGTGGCAGAACTCCAAGTGCTGAGTAATATTTAAGAGCTCATCTATTTCGGGCAGAAGACAAAGATGTGAGACATGCCAAAGTACCATGGATACCAAATCAGCACATCCACATGTCTGACATCCTGCAGGATCGGGATTTACGGCTCTTCCATGACATTCCACTGGGCAATGCATCACAGCCTGGCATCTGAAGGCTCTAAAGCCATTACAACGTGTGTTCTTCAAACCCTGGGCACAGACTCTGCTGTCAGTCTGTCATGATGATCCTGGGATGAATCCCAGCTCTTTAGGCCATGGAGGTCCCCGTGGCGAGGCACAAGGCAGGGCTGATCTCATCTCACACGAGGTAGGAGGAAGCTGGGTGGTTGATTCTGAGGTAGCAGCTTCTAATTCAGTGTGGAGGCAGCTGGGGGACACCAGCACCTCGGAGGAGTTCACTGGGTGGGCACGGGGCACCTCTGCCCCCCCTCCAGCCAGAGGGGGTCTGTCAGCCCTCAGAGAAGGAGGGTGGATCCCACATTCCTGTGTAGGAGCAGCTCCTGCGTGGGAGGTGCTGGGAGGGTTCTGTGCTCCGTGGACACACGTGGGAGACGGGAGCCAGCTCAGCCCTCTGTGCACTAACCTGATTTGAAACCTTCTTCAGCCTGTTCCCAGCATCCTGACACTCTCAGTGTCCCACCCTGGCCCGGGCTGTGCCCTCAGTGCTGCCAGGGCTCGCCAGCCGGAGGGGATTTACTCACCTGGGCTGGAGGGGATTTACAGCTGCACCCACACGGATAAACACCCCAGGGAGGGAATGTGCTGGAAGGGCAGCACATTCACTCCTCGTTGCTGCCCCACATCATATTGCTGAGTTTTCAGGTAAAAACGTGATTTTTATTTTGGTTTTTGGGTTCTTTTTATTTTTTTTACTCTCAGTCTCAGACCTTGAAAATAGTTCCCAAATAGAATGGAGCTCCTTGAGTTTCAGCAGTCTGGGACAGCAGCAGGAATTCTGTAGAGCAGATGATAATCTCTGTTCATCACTCAACAGCTTCTTTGTTTTCCTGGTAACTCTGCAAGAGTGTGAAAAATAGTGAGGTTATTTTCTGGAAAAAGCAGAATTTCCCAGTTGAACTGAGTGCAAGGGGTTGGGGGAGTGAGGCAGGAGGAACAGTGGGGTTTAGACTCTTCTAAACCCTACAGGGGTCATCCTGTAGGGAAAACCAGAACTCTTCCTAAAATCTTAGTTCTTTGCAAGCTCCTGCCAGATCCTGGAGGAGCCGCAGAGGCAGGGCTGTGCGGAAAACTCAGCAAGAGTCAAACATCCCCAGAGCCTGGCCAACAACACTTCCAGGAATGGAACCTCTCCCTCTTGGTTCAAGGCTGTGCCTGGATCCCTGGGAGGTGTGCTCTGAGTTAGGAGGCTCTTTTCTTGGAGTTCTCCACTAAAATTTGCTCTGAGGGAGTGAAAGAGCACATCCTGCAGTGCCAGCGGGCAGGCAAAGGAGGAAGGGATGAGCCACGTGTGCAGGGCGGTGGCCGTGGCCGTGCAGCCCCAGCCCCGTGTGCGGGCATCACCCTCAGTGTGGGCAAGGTGCAAACCTGCTGGGCAGAGCCAGCCTGGCGACTGAGCAGCAAAAGCTCCCCACAGCACTCTTGGTCTTGTGGTTTGCTGTGCAGACCCGGCAGATTCGCAGCCCAAATGTGGGATTTGCCTGCTGGGCCTCTGCTCTCACTCCTCTTGTGCCTTGTGCGTGGGTACATGGCTCGGGGCACTGCTTTGGGGGCACAGGATTTGTGCCTGGTGGGTGGGAATGGGGTATTTGTGCTTTAGCAGGACCTCACACCCAGCTAGATACCGGCCCTCAGACCCAGCATCACCCCTGGGGAACATCCCCCTCCTCGGCTTTGTGTGTTTCAAAAGGAGAAGATTGTTCTTGATCTACCTTAGGAAATGATGATTTTCCCTGGGCATGAGGGCAGAGAGACCACATATTCCTGGAGCCAGAGCAGTGGAAGGCGGCTGCCTCGTGGGTTAAGGGTTTGGAAGCTGCAGGAATTTGTGGGAAGACACGAGGGTGGGAGGGAGAGTGACTGGAGTGAGGGGGCAGCTGAGTCTGATGGCTTCTCCCCTTGCCTGTCTGTCGGTGGCTCTGAGGGGCTGAGGGAAACACCTCATCTCTGAGCTGGCACCTTGGCCAACCTCCCTCCTGCAGCCTCCTGGAGAGTCAGATCCCAAAGGTCAGCGCTGGGGGATGGGGCCTGCTGTCCAAAGGGTCACTCAGGCAAAGCCAAGGGTGAAGCACCAGCCTCACCTGCCGGTTCAGCCTCTGGGCTTGGACATAAAACTTCCAAAAGCAGCCACGGAAAGGCAAAGGCAGCTCTAGACCACACTTAGCAATCAGATTTTCCTGCTCCAGCTGAGCTGGGTGCCAGCTCCACTGTCTCACCCCTTCCTCCTCTGGAAGCTCCAGAGTTTTCCCAGCCCTGCTGCTCCCTCTGGGAGCGGTGCCTTCCCTGTGAGTGGAGGCAGGAGCACAGAGTCAGAGCCTCAGGGCTGGGGCTGTGCTTGTGTGACTCTCAGAACAGCTCGTCACTGACGGCAGGGCTGGGGACATCCTGTGTCAACACGAGGGGCATGTCATTTCCTCCCTGAGACGTTTTGATCTCCCCATCCGCTGTGTTCCCTCACCTGCACATCCTTCAGCCGTTTCCCTGCAGGCTCAGGAGAGGCTCTGACGGGCTCTGTGTTCCAGCACTGACAGATCTGTGCGCAAACTAATCTCGGTGCCGACACCTCGGCTGATTTAGAGCACTGAGCTGCTGCAGGCTGTGCGTTCCCGCTGGACGTGGGAGAGCGCGATGGGACACTGGGGCTGGCACCCCTTCCTCCTCCTGCACGCCCACTGCCCCCTCTGACACCCCGCTGTTGCTTTGGGACACCCCAAACGGAGCCCCTTTCACAGCCATCGACTCGGGACCGGCAGCGCTGCCGCTCCATTAGCATGTAAATATGATTCCGAGATGAATGGGAGGAAAGAGATTTATTAATTTGCTCCTCATTAGCAGTTTGAGAGTTATGATTGCTCCCTCCAACATCGCCTTGGTTCCCTGCTGTCATGGCTGGTTCCCCGTTGCTTGGCTTGCAGCTCTGTGTTCCAGTTTCCTTCCCAAAGTGCTGGTTCATACCCTTAATTTGTTATTTTGGGGTCTTATATTACATCTGTCACAACTTCCTCGGCCCAGCACAGCTACAAAACACGCAGTGAATCAGCTCCAAGCTGGGATTTACTGCCTGCCCCCATCATTAGTAACCCACACTTGCAGCAGACTCATTAATACAGGCAAAGGCAGAACTTTGAGGATCATTTTTTTCATACCTGCACCTGTAACTTGCCATGAATGGATTTGCAAAAATGGAGGGCTGGGTGTGCCGGGTGCTTTTGCTCATTAAACACTCGTTAGACCTCCCATCAATGGAGAGCTGTGGAGCCCGAGCCCGCTGCATCCCAATGAATCACTTTCTGTTTATCCTGGATAATTTCGGATGATTTTGACAGTGTCTTGCGGCGGGTGCGCTAAAGATCCCTCGCATCCTGATTCCAGATTAGTTCCAACCCTTGCATATTCCAACACTTAATTGTATTGGCTCGGAAATAGGATCATTGGGATGTGGAGAGGGGCCTGGGAGCTGTGCAGAAAGATTCCATGACGCAATCGGACATTTCCAGCCGCTCTGAATTATTTAATCGCCTTCAGACATGGCCGGTCCATTTCTCAGCAGAGTCTGGACAGCTCTGGCTTTTATAGCCCTCGGAACGGCCGGGTGGGAGGAGAGGGGGAGGGCGTGGAAAACGTTCCAGTGGCTGCAGCTGCTGCGGGCAAGGGATGGGGGGACACCGGCAAAACCCCCTCAGTCCCTGGTGTCACCTCCTGCCATGAGCGCTGAGACAACAGAGGCGAAGGTGTCCTTCTGTCCCCAGACTGGGCGGGAACCTGCAGAGTGTTGGGGAGGTGGCTTTCCACACTGAGCACAAGGACTGGCAGCTCATCTGAGAGCCTCCCTCGAGCTTGTGGTTCCTTGGAGCAGCAGGGAAATGGCCACGAGCTGGGCATGGAGCACATGGATCCCCGCTGAACCGGGAGATCCAGGAGATCCCAGTGCAGGGAGCCCACGGCTGCTCCAGAGCCAGCTGGGAAATGGAAACTGCTGCCCGCAGCGAGGAAGGGAGCCTTTCCCGTGGGGCAGGGCCACTTGGAGATCCCGTCGCTCACCCATCCATTGGTTTTGGCATTTCTAACTTGGCCTGATCAAAGGGGCTTCCTGGGCGACAAGGACAGAACTGGGGCTGTCTCTTCTTTCTCTCTCAGAGACAGCGAAAGCCAGAATCTCATGTTTGGGGCAGGGAAAGGCCACCAGGGCCTTTCTGTAGGGAACAGATCCTGTTTCACCCAGGATTAGGTGGATGTTGGGGCAGCTGGGAGGTCACAGGGCATCCCTGGCTGTGTGTGTGACAGACCCAGAGTTTGGGACTCGCCTTCCCCCAGTGCCGAGGTAAATCCCACAAGTTATCACTCCACCGATTCTCCATCTGCTGCCCAGCCCTACCAACTGCACCCAGCCCTCTGCTGAGTTCCATGGATGGGTTTCATCCATCTGGAACTCCAGAATGGATCCCTCTTCTTTCTGCTGTGCATTAACAGGATAACAAAATCAATGACAATGGCTGAGAGGAGGAGACGGAAGCCCTGCCTATTACTGGCTGCCCTTTCTCAGAGAGTCTGTCAACTCTCTGGGATGTTTTGGCAGATGCCTTTGAAAGCTGAGCTGAAAGCTGGGGAAGAGCTGGCAGGTACAGCCCAGCTGTCTGTGAAACTGGAGCTGCAGCTGCTTGCCACAAGCCCCTCTTTGAAGGATGTGTTTTTCTCTATTTATGATCAAGAACTGTTGGATAAAAAGCCCTTATGATTTCTTGCTATGGTGCCACTGAGGATCTCAGGCTGGTTCTCTCCCCAAACAGGGAGTTTAACCTACACGAAGGCTCACCCTGGAGCTGGATTGATGTGCCTTTGGCAGGGCTGCGTTCACTCTTAATCCTGCTTGCCAGTTGTAAATGAGAAATTCAAATATTATGAAAAGAACCGGAGACTCCCGGGAGCAGCGAGGGGACTTTGCAGAGGGATCTGTGGTTCTGAAGCATCACTGACTTCTCCACAACGACATGGCCAGGGTTTGGCCGATGGGGAGCTTGAGCACTCCCAAAAATCCACTGCTAGAGCAAAGCCAGTGTGGTATGTGCAGTTTATCTGCCAAGGTTCCTCCATGGGATGAACTCATCATCAGGGAAGTGTTTTTGGAGACACAGGGCTCAGGTCTGCCTTCCAGGTTGACTTTCTACGGATGGTGCTCGCTCCCAGGGGAATTATTTGGTCTTAGGAGCTTCTGTTCACCCTTCAGTAGTCAGGACAAGCCCGTGGGCACTGCAGGGGTGAGCCCAGCAAATGCCACAGCAGTGACCGCAGACAGCCCAGGAGAGCCAGACTTGAAATTACTGATTGGTTTTACTCCTTGGCACAGATTCACCCTCGCCTCTCGGCAGCACGCGGGGCCCTGCCTGTGACCAGGCTGTGTTTTGGCCGTGTCTGAGGGCCACAGGTTGAAGATGGGAACCAAGATGGGAATCTGTCGCTTCCCTGCAGATGGAGAGGACCTGCAGCCTGGGGGTTCTCGGGAGGCTGTTGGGCCTTCCAAAGGCTCGGAGGGCTGTGAGGGAGGGCTGGGGACTGAAGGATGAGTGGAACTTGTCCCTGCTTGGACTTTCCAAAGTCTCTGCCCCTCTCTCAGTCATCCTGCGGTGGGAAAGATCCACTCAGTGCAGCCCAAGGCACTGGATGGGAGAACGGGGGCTGCACTGGGACCCCCAGAGCCACCCTTTGAGAGGGCTGAGCCTTTCCTCTGCTCAGCTCCTGGTGTAGCTGGGACAGCTCTTTCCTTCCCGACAGCACCTTTGTTCCTCCCAGGTCTGGACCAAGCCCATTCCACCATCCCCACTCTTCAGGCAGTGGTTTTAAAACTCCCCAAGGTCCTGGAATCCCTCATGCTGTGCCCATCACATCCTGGAAAATGCATCCCCAAGCTCTTATCACAGCAGCGTGCCCTCGTTCCTCAGATTAAGACAGGCAGGATCAGTTGTCCACAGCCTTTCCTGAGTGAGAGCATCACTGCCAGGCATGCCTTGGGGCTGCCGTGGTGTTCCCAAGGAGCAGAGCTGCCAGAACCCGGACCTGAGGCAGTTTGGGGGTTGGATTGAACCTGGGGTTTCCTGTCTGGCAGGTGGAAACAAGGAGCAGCTCTGTCCCTGTCTTCAGTGAGTGGCTGCACGGCAGGGAGCAGCATTCCAGCCCTTGGAAAGGGGATCCATGGAGCAGGGAGCCTTTGGCCAGGGACAGATTTTTCATGGCAGTTCTTCCTCCTCTTGGAGAGTCCTGCCAGCGAGTGAATGAGCAGAGAGCTGGGGGACTGCCAGTGGCTCCTGTGGTGCCACACAGCCTCTGGAGCACAGCCCAGCTCCTCAGCCTCAGAGCTGAGCCCGAGCCCATTTCCTGCCAATAGCTGGGAGTTTGTGATGGATTTCAGTGGCACTGCCTGGATCTGCTGCAGAAAATCAACTTGTGTGTGCAATGCAGAGCAGCCCACGGTGCTGCTGCACACCTGGCCCTGGAGAGAAGGGGGTTTGCAGTTCCCCTCGGAACCAGGAATGGATTAAAAACATGTTAGAGCCCTCTTCTCTTCTCTTCTCTTCTCTTCTCTTCTCTTCTCTTCTCTTCTCTTCTCTTCTCTTCTCTTCTTTTCTCTTCTTCCTTTCCATTTCCCTTTCCATCCCCAGTTTCTGTACTCAGAAGAAATGCAAGTACAATATGCCCCCAAAGGAATGTCCTGGCAGGGTGATAGCTGCTCCCCGACTCCTGGATTTTGCTGGTGGGAGTTTGTTCAAACCCCGGGATCAGAGCAGGACACAGACTGAGCTCGGGGATCGCCTTCCAGCCACCATAAGGAAAATGTCTGTGCAGCTGGAGAGCTGCAGATCTGCTGAGTACAACTGTCCTTCAAACCCCATTTCTGAGCAGGGCTGAGCTCTGTGTGTGGCCAGATCTGTGCTCACAGTTCCTGGACTGCTCTTTGGGAACGCAGCCCTTCAACATTTCCTTAAGGTGCCTCACTCTTATCTCTCCTTTTTCTGTCAGCACACTGCCTCTATTGTTTCAAACGTAAAACCAGGTTTTATTCCGAGGTAGAAGTAACTGGTGTTAATTTCAGATCTGCTCAGATAGCAGGAGTGCACAGGCTATAAAAGGCAACTCCTCATCTTCATTTTAAAGCAGGAAACTAAAAATAGAGCCGGTTCAAATATAGGTGATGAGAACAACCTGAGGTTCGGATTTGGAGGTAGAATGGCAATTAAGACTTCAAAAAGTGCCTGGTGAAGTGTCTGTGCTTGGAGGGAGCTGTGGATCAAAGTTAGTGAAGTAGATTTGGGCCAGACAGGGCAGTTTGGTGAGTTCTGCTCCTGCTCTCTGTGTGTGGAAGGCATGGACTGAAAAAGGATGAATTCAGAAGAGAGAGCGGGCAGTGCTTTCTGTCTCAGGGTGTTGCCCGTGGGTGTCACTGCCACAGCGTGCTGGTGGGGTCAGGGGTGTGCAGGACACGGAGCACAGGTCCCGATGCTTTTGTGGAGAGGGAGAGAGGCAAAGCCGCTGCCAGAGCTACCAGAGGAGTGAGGGAACTCATAGGAGTGTTCAGGCCTGAGGATGAAATGCTTCAGGCTCTCGGGACTGGAGGAACCCCCCTGAGTTCCAGGGCAGGGCTTTATCCCGTGGAGCAGCTCACGCTGTGCACCCACAGGCTGCCAGAAATACCCTCAGCTCGCCCCAGTTTGCTGCGACCTGAGTGAAAATGGGACACCCTGACTGAGGGGAGCGGGAGCCGCTCGGGGCGGGGTTGGGCCACCCTGAGAACCAGCTCCCTGTGCCCGGGGTGGGGACACAGCTGACACCCCCACACCCCCGTGGCTCTGCTGAGGGGACACAGCTTTGCTGCTGAGCTTGGTGACCCCTCAGGGGGTCACCTTCTCCTTCTCGGGGCTCCCTGACCTTCCTGCAGCTCAGGGCCGTGCCCGAGGGCCGCAGGGCTCCAGGTGCAGGCACAGCTTTGTCCTGTGCCCCACACAAGCCCGGAGCTTTGGCTCCCGAGAGCTCCCAGCCCAGAGACTGAGCCCAGCGAGTCAGGGGTGCTCAGAGGTTGTTGAGCTGACCACAGTCCGAGCCCATGGCGGTCCATGGTAGCCACAGCGGCTCAGCAGGGAGATGTTTTGCTTCCTTCAGGCTCCAGGTGATGTTGGCTCCAGCAGCTGCAGCTGCGAGCAGGCACAAGGCAGCGAAGAAATGAGTCTGAGCAGGGCAGGAGGGAGAAGATAAATGTGTTGATGCCATGATGATTTTTTGCTTTTTCATATACCCCTCTCATATACCCTTCCACATACCCTGTTACACAGCTTTGCATGTATCCTTAGTGCTTTTAGCCCACATTCCCCAAGTCTGATAACCAGCTTAGACCCAAAGTTCCGTTAAGCCAGGAGACTGAACATCTTGAAAACCCCGAAGTTGGGTCAGAAAGCCCCAGACACCAAGGTCCTCCCCAGAACACAGTCTGTAAACCAAGATAGGCCCATCCAGGGGGAAGGTTCCTCAGGACGGGGGCTTCTCTCGAGCCTCTCATTGGAGAATCTTTGATAGATGTGCTGATGTGCAAGGTCTGTAACTGTGTACGTGAATTATCGTGTGCGTGCATCTTGGGTGTGCATCTTGGGGGGTGTGCATCTTTCGGGTGTGCACTTTCGGTGTGCATTCGGGGGTGCTTTCTGCCTGGATGTGCTGCACCAGAGGATCCTCAAATAAATACCGAGGTAAAACCCTTTTTCCTCTTTAACCGTGTTTGGCTTTTAATTCTAAGCCCAGGGAAAGGCATCAGTGTGACCCCGTCCAGTGCCACACAGAGCCCAAAGGAACCTGCGCACCTGCACCCACAGAGCCGCAGCGCCTCGTCTGCATCACCCACACCGCTTCTCCCTCCTCAGGGTTAAACAACCCCTGCGTGGGCTCTGATCCCTGCCCGCTGCAAAGGGGGTTTCTCACTGGGGGAGCAGCGCTCAGGGCAGGCCAGGCCGCTCCCCTCCCATCCACGCCTCTGGACAGGGGCCTGGAGGGACAGAAAAAGGAGGAATGGCTTCAAACAGACAGGGAGGAGGTTTAGATTGGATACTGGGAAGGAATTCCTGCCTGTGAGGGTGAGCAGGCCCTGGCACAGGGTGCCCAGAGCAGCTGTGGCTGCCCCTGGATCCCTGGCAGTGCCCAAGGCCAGGCTGGACGGGGCTTGGAGCAGCCTGGGACAGTGGAAGTTGTCCCGGCCATGGCAGGGGTGGCACTGGATGGGCTTTAAGGTCTCTCCCAACCCAACCCATCCTTCCCTCTGAAAGCAAAGCAGAGGGAGACAGGTCCTGGCAGGGGTTTGGCAGCCCCCAGCCCTCTCCTGTGTCTTGTGGTTCCTCCTGTCCTTCCCTTCTTCCCGAGACAGGCAGCGCTGACCAAGCAGGGGCAGTGTGGCACCTCTGGTGACTTTGCTCCTCTGTGTCCTCGGGAGCCAGGGCCCTGCTGGGGGCACATCCCACATCCCAGAGACGTCCAGAGCAGACTCATCTCAACCACGTCGGACTCCCCCACCACCTCCCAGGGCGATTGACCCAAAGGGAGACCCCTTGAGGGCCTCCAGCTGGAGCATCCCCAGCTCCTGACAAATTCATTTATCAGATCCCCTGGGACAGAAGCCTCCTGCCCTCAGGATGGATATGAACCATCACCAGGGACAGACAGAAGGCACAAAAATCGGTGCCTTTGGGCTGTTCTTTAGTCCTCTCTGGAGAAGGAGTCACCCACAGGAGATGCAGGAGCCACTGAGAGGTTTCTCTTCCTCTGCTCCAATCAAGGGAGGTTGATTCATCCTGCAGCAGGCACAGAACTATGTGCAAAGAGGATTTTCTGGGGAGGGCTTGTCCTGCTGGGCAAGATGGGACTGAAGCTCAGCTTGTTTAGCCTGGAAAAGGGGGCTGGGAGACATGGGATCGTCCTGCATCACTGGGGTGGCTCAGCACCTGGGAGGGAAGTCACAGGCAAAGGGAAGGACAGCCCCAGCACGAAGCCAGGAGTGTGGGGCTCTGCCCCGGATGGATTTGGTGAGGGAGGTGTGAAGGGCTGAGCTGGGAATTTCTCCAGCAGCCTCCCATCAGTGCAGGCACCGTGCGGGCGCAGCAGCTCTGCAGCAAGGACTGGTCATTCCCCACAGGAACGCTCTGTCCCAGCAGCTCTGCCACAAGGCTCCGAGGATGCATCCCTTTTCCTCCCTTGACACTCCCTGAGGAGGTTTGGAGCCCAGCAGGGACAATGCTTCTGTGATAAACCTGCTCCAGCAGCCCCGAATGCCTGACGGGGAGCAGAATAAAGGACAATTTCCCGGAGCAGGTGGATTTATTTGTGCCTTTGTAGCTCTGTTCTGAAAGCACAAATAATATGCCTCAAGCAGCAGCTCTGAGTCCATCAGCTTCCAGCTGCTCAGCCCTTCCCTGAGCTGTGTCTGCTCACATCCTCGTTCAGCAGGAATTGATTGACTCCGAGATAAACAGATCAGGCCATTGCTTTTCTCTCCCCTAAACCCTCTGCTTTCCTGGTCCTGTGCCTCAAATGTCAAAACTCCAGAGCTCTCCAGAGACCGGAGAAGATCCTGGCAGGCAAAACAGGAGGGCAGCCCACACCTGGGACTGGTGTCCCCCTTCCTTTCCCAGGTGATCCCAACCCTTGCAAGGCTCACAACTCCCACATCGGTCATATAGATCCCACAGAGATGGGACTCATCTTAATTAGCATCTAAAAATGGGGCTTTTAGTCTGAGACATTTGGCTTTTAGTCATTGGGGCTCTGCAGGGGAGGGTCAGGGGGTGTTTTTGCCGTGGTTAAGCTCACCCTAAGACAGGGGAGTTCCTGGGTGTACCTAAGAGCTGAGGTGACACACGGGAATTTGGGTACGAGGCTTGCAGCTAAACCCAGGGGCTTTGGGTGTTGTTTAAAAGGACGTCCCCAAAGCTGCAGCAGGAGAGGGAATCGGCCCTGCCTGTTCATTGCACCTCTCAGGGCACCTTGCCTGCTCCAGCCACTGCTGTGCCCACACCGGAGCCAGAGGGTGGAACCAGGGCCAGGCTGCTTTGAACCCACACCAGTCCAGCAGTCTCCTCGTGGGTGCTGCGGTGGCCGAGGTGATCAGGTGGGCAAGAAGGCCAAGGCTTGTCCCAGCCATGGGATGGCCACAGCCCCAGGGCAGTGTCTGTCCCCTGTGCTGGCCCCGCTGGGGCACCTCCAGTGCTGGGGACAGCTCTGGGACACTCAAGACAACAAGGACACTGAGGGAC
>VZTD01000438.1:650235-671122 GCA_013397725.1 Rhagologus leucostigma | reverse complement strand
GCTCTGGGCTGGGTGACAAGGTGGGGATGGGGCACAGAGTGGATTCAATGGGCTTGTAGGGCTTTTCCAGCCTCAGTGATTCTGGGTTTCTGGGGTTCTGTGCTGGCTTGGGGACAGGCATGCCGAGGAGCAGCACAGGGTGGAGGAGGAGGAGGAAGAGAAGGAGGAGGAGGAGGAGGAAGAGAAGGAGGAGGAGGGCTGTGGCTGTTTCGGCAGCGCTGCTCCCTAAACCGAGCGTGAACTCCAGCGTGAGCTGAAGGCCACCCACTCTGCAGAGTCACAGCACAGAGCAGAGTCACAGCAGAGTCTCAGAGCACGACAGCACAGAAGGATCCCCCAGATCTGCAATTGGTGTCACATCCTGAGGTTTGAGTTCCAAAGCTCACGAGCTCCAGCTAGCACAGCCCGTGTTTATCCCGCCTGGATTGATCCTTGCTCTGCCACAGTTGTTCCTTGGCTTTGGGGATTCTCAGGAGTTTTCATGTAGGGCTCCGACGGCAGAGAAGAACTGACAGGAACAGCATGGGGTGCTGTGGGCCAGCTGGAGAGTTGGTGTTGGGGAGCAACCCCCAGAGATGGAGCTTGGGAGGGTGCTGGGCACAGAGAGCCCAGGGTGAGGTTTCTGTGCCTGCCTTTGCCAACAGGGGACTGTCACAGAGGGGAGAGACCCCCAAAATGCCCCCTCACCCTTCCTGGAACATCCAGGGGGCCCCTCAGCTGCAGGGACACCTCAGAGCCCCTTCCAGGGCCTAAAGGGGCTCCAAGAGAGCTGGAGAGGGACTGGGGACAAGGGATGGAGGGACAGGACACGGGGAATGGCTTTAAGCTGAAAGAGGGTGGATTTAGATCAGATACTGGGAAGGAACTGCTCCCTGTGAGGGTGGGGAGGCCTTTGATGGGCTCCTCTGATGTCCACAAGCTGCAAAAATGTTCAAGGCAGCAACACCAAGAGAAAGGCTGGAGAAAACAACAGATGTCCCATCCTCAGCACTGGGAGGGATGGTTCCTGCCTGGCAGAGGCAAAATGAAGCACAACTCTCCCTTCCTAAATAGGATGAGGCCAATACGGGCATTTATTCTGTCATGAACAGCCTGGGCCAGGTGGCATTTTCCTGCCTGGAGGGAGGCAAACAGATTCCAGCTGTTTTTGGCAAAGAGGCTTCAGCTTTCCAGAAGAGGGCAAGACCCATGCCACAGGCTCCTGCCACCCTTGTGCTGCTCTGAACCAAAGAGAGCAAGGCAAATATCAGCACAGAAGGGACAAACCCGCGAGCTGCGGGGTTGGAAAAACCGGGCGGGGGGTTGTGGTTTTTTGTTTTGTTTTTTTCTTTTTGTCACCAGGGAAACAGAAGCAGAAATGACAAATGCTTTCAATTTGTCAACGTTTCCCACAGATATTTTTGGCCTAATGGTGAAAAACAAAGCATTGGTGGGTTTGAGTTCCACGCTACCTGGCTGCCTTTCCAAACCGGAGGTGGGAATGCTGGCAGAGGGCTGAAGGCACAGGTGGGGCTTCTCAGAGATGGAATTTGTCACTTTGGACCTGTCTCCTCTCAGCTCCCGGGCTGGCTCCATCCCAAGAGTTGTCCCCTTGGGCAGAGCCACCGGGATGTGTCACAGCAGCCCTTCTGGCATCCGGAGGGGCATTACAGCTTCACTTTATCATAAAGAGCCTTGTTTATTCCTGTCTGGAGGACAAGTGCCTCTGTAGGGGAAAAAGGGGTGGGAGAAAGAATGCCACAGAATTCCAGGATGGTCTGGAGTGGAAGGGAAGCTAAGGATCATCCAGTGCCACCCCTGCCATGGACACCTCCCACTGTCCCAGGCTGCTCCAAGCCCCGTCCAGCCTGGCCTTGGGCACTGCCAGGGATCCAGGGGCAGCCACAGCTGCTCTGGGAAATCCATGCCAGGGCCTCCCCACCCTCACAGGGAACAATTCCTTCCTATGTTTTTCTAAATATTTTCAAGATGAAAAATACACTTTCCTTCTCTTTTGATTTGCGAAGTTAATCTGGAAGGGAGCGAATTGAGGAGCTGGGACCTGCTAGGACTTCCTTCAGCCACGTTTCAGGGGCTCATGTTCAGCCGGACGGATAAACCCTGCTGGGATGCCTGTGGAAGTGTCTTGTGCAGAGCAAAGCTCTTTGATTATCCTGTTGCTATTTGTCAAATGCAAAGGACCGTGTAAAAAAAATCATTTTCAGCCTTCAGAACTACTCTCCTTTTGCTCTGCTTTTGATGTCTGAAGAGAAAATAGCCCTGTGAAGCAACTTGATTTCTTCAGAGCTATTACCAAGTCTTTCAGGGTCCCAGGGTGACATAACAGGTCTGGTCTGACTCATTCCATTTAAGAGTGTCTCCTTCCAGACAGAAATAGCTCAGTGCGCAGCCATAAAAAACATGAATCAATTAATGTCTTCTATTAACTAGAAATGCAGATAAATCTCCTCAGTCGTGGGAATGCAAGTTCCTGGCTCCTGTTCCTTCTCCCTCCCCGTGCTCTTTGTGTTTGGCTTCTTCCTTAATTGATCTTTTCTGGATGTTGACCCCAGGCCCACGTGGTTGTTTTTCGCAGTTGATCTTGGGCACTCTGGGTTGCAGAAAGTTGTGTCCAAGAGGCACTGGATCCCGTTCCAGGAGATCCTTATCCTGCTGGGGGGATAAGGAATCTAAAAATGACCTTAGCCAGGGAGCACCAGTTCAAGAGGAGCGTGGGCTGGGCTGGGAGAGGCAGGCAGAGGGAATGGCTTCCAATGGATCATGGGGTACAGGGGGAGCTCAGTGGAACACAGCTGATCCAGGTAGGGCAGGGCTGTTTCCATGGAAAAGCAGGTGAGACAGGGCTGTTTCCATGGAAAACCAGGTGAGACAGGGCTGTTTCCATGGAAAAGCAGGTAGGGCAGGGCTGTTTCCATGGAAAACCTTGGCTCACTGCTCCCAGGGCTGCAGGCTCCAGCCTTGCCCTGCTCCCACCAGTTCTAAGGAGCTGAAGGAAGCAAAGAGCTTCGTTTCCTGCCCCCCTGTGCCAGAACACCCTGCTCCTGCAGCCTGTGACCCCTGGGTCACCCCCCATGCCCTTCCAGCTCCAGAGCTGCTCCCTGTGCCGGTGTCCTCTGGAATCCCAGGAGTTTCAGCTTGGGTTGGGTCAGGTTTGGGAATGCACTTTTTTGGTTTAAGATGCACCTTCTGATATTTAAAGGCCTGAAAATATGGGTGAGGATCTGTAAAGGTCTGAAGGACCATCATGGTGAGGGAGGGCAGGGCTGGGTTGGGTGTTAGGAAGAAATTCTTTACTCTAAGAGTGGTGAGGCCCTGGCACAGGTAGCCCAGAGAGGCTGAGGGCTTTCCATCCTTGGAAGTGTCCAAGGCCAGGTTGGACAGGGCTTGGAGCAGCCTGGGATCATGGAAGGTGTCCCGGACCATGGCAGGGGTGGGACTGGATGAGTTTTAAGGTCTCTTCCCACCCACACCATTCCATGGTTCTGTGATTCCATGATTCTATTTCCATCGCAGCTTCTTCTGCAGAGTCAAACATGACCAGCAAGCTTTACCCAACGGATCTGAGCATCTGTTCTTTTTGCTAAGGTGGGACCAACCCCTGGCCATCCACAGAGAGAAGGCTCAGTCCCCAAACCTGCCCGCTGCTATTTTTAAAAGGCAAAAATCCACCTTCTTTCCATAATGTCTACGTGACAATAGGTCCGTGAGTCAGAAGCACACATAGAAGGAGGCAAGAAGGCTTTGAATAATAGGATTCATTTAACTAAAGCACCTAATCACCCCTGAGAATGAAAGATTAGTTAAAACAAAAGCGTTTTTATCCAGGAAAGGAGAAGGGGAGTCTGAGTTTGCTGGATCCCTCACAGGGTGAGTGCAGGGAGTTTGTGTTTCAGGCTGTGCTCACCTGAAAGGCTCCAGCAGCCCCGGCGTGGACGCAGAGCTACAGCCATTTAGGAATTCCTGCAGGGAGATCTTCCTGCCCCGTTGTTTCCTCTGGAGCTGCTTTCCAGGAGGGAGCAGCAGAGGAGGCTCAGTCCAGGTTCACATCTGGAATAAAACGTGCAATCCAGAGCAGGTGGCTCCGTGGAAGGGTTTTAAACCAAGTGCAAACAGACGCCACTGAACTGTGCACACAGAGGGCTGAAGTGGAAGTTTGAGGCAGAAGAATATTTAGAAAAATTTCATTTTACTTCTTAAAAAAAATCTGAACCTGCTGTGCACAAAAAAATAATATTAGTCAGTAATATTAGTCAAGGAAATTGGTTTTTGATTAGAAACAAAAGTCAAGCCTGGTTGTTGCTAACAAGCTTCAGTTAGGATTTTTGCTCTGATCTGTTCTTTCAAACTTGAGTTTGAGTCTGGTATGCTTTTAAATGATGAATATTAATTATTTCAGACTTCACTTAGTGCCTGTCCATGCCAAAGCTGTGACTGCAGCCTCTGATCTGTGCTGACACTCAGGGCAAACCTCCGATTTATTTTGCTTCCCTCAGGTGTGTGAGCTTTGTGAACATATGATGCTGCGTAACCGAGAGGCAGGAGGGAGAGAAGAGGGGGTAGAAAGTTTATACAAATAAAATTTATCCAAAAAGCTGGCACCAAGCTTCCCTTTTTGGGGGCTGGAATTTTCTCAGAGCTGGTTTGATTGCCCCTGTTATGGGTGGGGAGGCAGCCATGGGGAAATAGGGATCCCTAAGACTGTACTCAAAGAAAGGTCCTAATTGTTATTATGTATACATGATTATCAACGAGATAAGGAGAATGTCTCGGTGGTAAGGGCAGGCGGGTTGAGAAAGTGGCATTTGACTCTGTTCCTTGGGGGAAGAGCCAATTCCCAGCTCTATTTGTGTGGTGGTCTGAGAGGGCTGATTGAATCCTCAGGATTGTTAGGGCAGGGAGTTTAAACAACAGCAGGGTGAGAGCAAATTTATGGGAAAAATAGTGGAAAATTTATGGTTTTGTAGAAGGTACAAAACAGGACAAAGCAAGATCTCCAAAAACCAAATTGCAGCCACCAGAGAGATGTTCTGCTGATAAAACGCTGGGGTTTGGGCACAAAGACGAGTAGAACCAGGCTTTTCTGAGCAACCACAAAACCCCATCAGTTCCTTGTGGGATCAGAGTCAGCCCCGCTCTGCCTTGATTTCAGCTGAAATGTGTCCCAACATTCCAGCCTGGTGAAATCCTCCACACAATTAATTCCAACTGCCTCGGAGATGAGTGCTGACTGGGAAGAGCAAAAGCTGGGCAGAGCCTGCAATCAGCAGATAACGATCCCCTGCAGGAGTGCAGAGAACAGAAGGAGCTGCAGAAAAGTCCTGCAAAGTGCCAGTATTGGCTCCCTTCCCGTCTCGCTCTGCCATGAACCATCCCGTGAGGGCAGGCCAGGAGTTAATGGAACCCACCCCAAAATCTGGGTGCAGACACTGGACTGTGGCCTCATTCCTGGGGCAGAGACTCAACAGGTCTCGTTTCTCCTCGCGCTTTGAAGGCTCCTGTCAGATCTTTGTTTATGGTTCCTTGAGGAGCTTTCTGGAGTGGCTGGGTAAGGTCCTTTGGCAGGGAATAGGAAAGGCAGATCCTGTTGAGGGGAGAGTAATTGTCCTCCCAACTGCAAGACTCTGAGGGGGCCTCCAGCATTTCAGGCCTTAAAGCTGCTAAAACATCTCTGCCCTTGTGGCCTTTCCAGAACCACAGAATTGTTAAGGTTGGAAGAGAACTCCAAGATAAAACCCAACCATCAACCCAGGATCACCATAATCACCCTGGAACCATCTCCCCAAGTGCCTCCGGAACTCTTCCAGAGATGGTGACTCCACCATGGCCTTTGGTGAGGCAGGAACTGGGCACAGCTGGTGACACCGGAGCCACCTGTGGGTTGGGTTGTGCTGGTACAGAGAAGGTGCCACTGGTGCCACTGCCAGGTGCCCTCAGCTCGGTCTGTGCCCCACTCCCAGGCGCCCAGCAGGCTCCGGGGAACTGCTGGATCTCGTGTCTCCGTGCACAGGCAGGGAACGAGCTCGTGGGGTGGGCAGGAGCTCGTGGGGAAGGCAGGTTGGGAAAGCTACTGTCCACCAGCAGGACGTGCCACCAACCCAGCCACGCTCAGTCCTGGGCTGCAGGGGGAAATTCAGCGGGGATTTCACTCGAGCCAAGTCTGCAAAGCCCAGCTGAGGCAATCTAGGATGTTCTCAGTGGCAGGGTTGGAGAGATGGAGACCAGGAGAGAGTCCTTCTTGTCCTGCCCAAAAAGGGTGGTAGAAACCTGTTGAGCAGTGCTGACAGAAATCTGAGACCCCTCTGCATCACAAATGTTCTTTGCAAGAGATCCCAAGAGCTTAAGCTGCCCTCTGAAAAGCTCACGGAGCAAACACAGCCTCTAAAATGCCTGGATCAGGAATCGGGGTGGTTGCAGGGCAAAGGAAATGTCAGTGGGGCTGAGGCTGTCTCTCTTCCACCAGTTCGATCCCAGTTCAGGAGCGCTGCCACTTTGTGGAGAAGGCATCCAGCCCTTTAGTGCCCACCCTATGGCTCGTGGGGGAAGGAAAAAGGGAACATCCCTGACAGAATTCCAGCAGCAGCTCACAAATGATGGTTCTCTCTCATTAGCACGGCTGAGTGATGACTGTACACGTGTCGGGCTTCTCGAACAATAAATGTCATATTTACATAACATATAGGCTGATACAGGCAAACGTGAGCAGGAAATACGTTAAATTAGGACAGCAAAATTTAGGCTGGAAAGCAGGAAAATAAAAGATTCCTGGTGCTTGCTGTAGGCAAAGGCAGCATGGAGGAATTTCGGGAGATTTCTGTTCTCTGGCTCCCCGTGCTCTCAGCGGCAGTCAGGGGGGCTGAGTGCTCCAGACACCCCTGGAATGATCACATCTCAGCTGTACTTCAGGGCTGCCCTGTTCTGCTGCAGGGAAAGGGATTGTGTAGTACTCGTGTTGCGACTTTGGGATTCGCTTTCAAGAATAAATATTGCACGAGTGCAAAATCCCTTCTATGAGGGATCTCTTGTCCCAGGAGAACGGAGATAATCCATTCTGGGTGCTGCCATCCCCGTTATCCCAGTGCTCTTATCAGCATTGTCTCAGATAACAAACCTGCTGTACACAGGAATCACGGGAGGTCATCTAATAAATAAACAAGGTAGGAAGGCTCCCAACACAATTGCCAGGGACTGAGCAGCTCTTCAGGCTAATAAAGCCTGCTGGAGTGGGGAGGGGGTTATGGGGTGTCCCAGCAGCAGCTTCTGCTCCTTCTGGGCTGGATTCATCCCCAGCTCCAGCAGAGCAGAGGGATGGAATGAGCCCCATCCTGATGGCACTCCAGGGCAGCTCCGTGAGGGGCCGGGTGAGCGATGAGTCCGAGCCCAGGAGCTGCAGCCACACGGGACGCACCAGCTCCAGCTGGAACTACACATCCAGCCCTCCTCCCCAGGGCTTGGATCACTGCCTGAGGATGACACTGGCACTGCCAGATGGATAAAGGAGCCATTCCCCTTCAGAGGTGTCCCGGCTCAAAGTCATGGAGCTGCAGAGGATCCACAGAGCTGTGGGCATGGAAATCAAACCTGAGCCATGCAGTGCCCCACATCAGGCTGGCACGGGACACGCAGGAGCTGCAGGAGCTGTGTTCAGTGAGATCTCTGAGCAGACGCAGAGGCTGGGTGAGGTTGAGGGTGCAGGAGGCAGCAGGAGCTTGTGGCAGGGGAGGGAGGAAAGCTGTGCACAGAGCAGGGTCCAGGGCACACGGGCAGCCAAAGAATCGTCTTGTCCCAGGATGGTTTGGGTTGGGAGGGAAGTTAAAGCCCATCCAGTGCCACCCCTGCCATGGGCAGGGACACCTTCCACTGTCCCAGGCTGCTCCCAGCCCCGTCCAGCCTGGCCTTGGGCACTGCCAGGGATCCAGGGGCAGCCACGGCTGCTCTGGGCACCCTGTGCTAGGGCCTGCCCACCCTCACGGGGAAGGATTCCTTCCCAGTACCCCATCTCAATCTACCTTCCTTCAATTTAAAGCCACTCCCCCTCGTCCTGTCCCTCCATCCCTTGTAAATAATCTCCCTCCATCTTTCCTGTAGCTCCTTCAGGTACTGGAGGGAAAAAAAAAATCCAGGCAACAAGTTGAGTGTTCCCATCTCTATGAGGCAGGTCTGGAAAAGGAGAATTCCAGTGCCATTTGCAGTGCCATGGACACAGCAGTGCTGAGGTGCAGGATTCAGCCCAGAACAATTTCCTCCTGTCCCCTGCTTCTCCATGTGCTGGGGGGAATTCTTGGAGAGGAGATTGCAGTAATCTTTAGGGTCAGTTTAACACCAAAGCCTGAGTATCAGTCTGTCTAGCAGCTCCTCTTCACCTGCTGCTGGGTGATAATGATTTGAAGAACAGAATTAATTAGGCTGAACCCTTCCATGCTCGTTTGTATCTCTCAAGGTGGTTTTTTTCTTTTTACTTTTTTAATACTCAGGAAAAAATGTTTCATCCTTTTCCCAGTGAGAAATAGCAAGGAAAAGGATTTGCCTGTATTTTATTAACTATTTAACTGCTCTAAATCAAGCTTTGGTAGGGCACTCAGGGTGTCCATAAATCTTATTTTCTTCCACCTTTTAGGCTCAGACCAAAGCGCAAAAGCTCTGAACATCCCAAACTTGCTCAATAAAACTCTTCAGAGTGTACCACTGGATTCCCTGAGGCTGTTCCCTGTCCCAGGCATGCTCTGTGTCCCTCAGGCTCCTCCCTGGCCAGGCTGTCACTGTCTCCATCCCCATTTGGGGGCTCATTTGACGCTTTTCTTTCTGCCGGCAGAGTGAATTAAAGCCGGATTCCTTTCGAACCCATGCATCAAACCCTGCCCTCAGATCCAGCTCCACTCCCCGAGGGCGTTCGTTCTTGAGATACTGCTGGAGTAGTCTGAATCATGATCCCATCAGAGACAATAAAACGCTGGAGAGGGTTCTTAAGTGCTCGGTTTAAGCTGCTGTCAGGGAATGTGCCCGCTAACATAACTAATACATTCTCCATTTCCACAGACATCACTCAGTTGCGTCCCCAAGTGACCCTTGGTCGGTATTAATTTGGGGTCAGACCGATCCAGCATCAAGGGAAAACACATTTTAGAGGATTACAAAGGAGGCTGAGGGTAATGAACACTCCCGCTAAGAAAACATCTATTGTCCATGCACGCACACGTGCGCTCACACACAAAACACTCTCCTGAATAAAAACAGCGAGCCAGAAGACATGGGGGATAAAACCACGGAAATAGCAACAAGTTCGGAATAAAAAAGTCCACTTTTTCCTTGAAAATATAATTTCTGTCCTTTCAGAGGAAAAATTGCCTTTCCACATTATCCCTGTATGAGGAAGGAGTTGATTTCCCAGGCTGCCAATGAAGCCCACGTTCCACAGCCACAGCATGAGCTCTTAGTTTACCCTGATTCCAAGGAGGAATAACTGCCACAGCTCCAGTTAAAAAAAAAAATCAGCTCCAAAAAAAAACCCTGAGTGAGTTTTGATGCCTCGGTCTGAGGTCAGTGGGGATCACCTGAGGCAAAACCAGACGAGGGAACCAGGCTGGGGCTGAGCTCTGCACCCTCAGTGCTCTGGCTGGGGTCAGGGCTGGGCGACGGGGAGCCAGCCCCAAACGAGCCCTTGCCTGCTCTGGGGCACGGATGTGACAGCAAGGGGTACGGTCCCCTGGACTGATGTCCCACTCCCTGCTCAGGGACCCCTTACAATGACCCCACGGCAGATCCCATCCCCTCTGGGAGGCACCTCTGGAGCGATCCTGCCCCTCTGCCAGGGTTAGTGCTGTGTCCGTAGTGTGATGCAGTGGCGGCTGACTTCTGATGCATTAAATGGGTATAAACTGCAGCTGAGGGCTCTCAGATTGGCTGCAGAGGGAGTGATCTACATCATTCAGCAGCAACCAGAGACTGGGATTGCTCAGGACTTGGCTAAGGAAGATTTCCCTGTCTCTGGCAGTGTCCAAGGCCAGGCTGGACGGGGCTTGGAGCACCCTGGGATAGTGGGAGGTGTCCCTGCCCATGGCAGGGGCGCAATGAGATGAGCTTTAAGATCCCTTCCAACCCAAACCATTCTGTGATTCTCTGATTAATTTGTAATTATTATTATTATTACTGGAACTTCAGTAGGACCTTCAGAACCCAAGTGAGCTCAGAACTTCTTTTAATCTGCGCTATGTGGCTTCAAGAAAAGGGAGTTGCTCCCCAAAGTGCTGAGAATTTCAGTGGTGATGACACAGAAAGTGTTGTTACACCCAATTTAAACACGTGAGAGCTGAAATGGCCCCAGAGTCAGGCACGGAGTCTGAGTTCAGACACTCTGCTCAGGGTGGGACGGATTGAAATTGGCCCATTTTCCTCCACTACAACCGAAAAACCTGGAATTACCAGTTCGGATGGGGCTGCTCGTGCTCAGAGAGGCAACGTGGGCAGGGCAATTCCCCCAGTGACCAGTGTCCGTCACCCCTCCACAGCTGTGACCCCAGCTGAGGTTCCCGTCCCACCCACAAACAATCCAGCTGCTGGGACACGTGGGGACACTGCAGTCTCCAGAGCCACCACCTCCTGCCCAGGGGTGACAGGACCTGTTCTGTCCAAGTGTGTTCCCCTCCTGATCCCAGCCCTCTGCTCGGCTCTGCTGAGCACCCTCACGCAATCGCAATTAACACCGCGGCTGTAATTATTGCTATTATCATATTACTGGCATTATTCTCGTTCCAACACAGCGTTTTTGTCTCCTTATTATGCTGTTTCTGTTGTGACCATTATTCAGATAACAAAGCCAGATGCTCTGCCTTGCTTCAGAGCTCCCTCGTGCTGGTTGCTGCCACATCCCCCGTGAAAAGTCAGCCCTCACCCTGAAGCACTTAAAAACCTAATTAGAGCAGACAGACCGGCATCATCTTCGTCTACCAGCAGCTTCAGGAGCAAACCCCCGCTCTTCAGGATATTCAAGGTCACTTTGCCAGATTTCCTGAAGATTTGGGAGAACTCTCAACATTCCCAGTGCCTGTTATCCCAGGGTTGTTTTCCTAATGCCTCCTGAGCTACTCACACAGGCAGGCAGGTGTTTACCCTGTTTGTTCCTGTCCTCATCTCCCTGACATGTGTCCTTTCACTTAAATGCAATTTTTTAAAATCCTAGGCTATAAATAAATGGCTTAAGGAGAAAGATGTTTTGTAACTGAGGGGCTGGAGCGTGTCAAGGGCAAGGAACGGAGCTGGGGAAGGGGCTGGAGCCCGAGGAGCGGCTGAGGGAGCTGGGAAAGGGTCTCAGCCTGGAGAAAAGGAGGCTCAGGGGGGCCCTTGTGGCTCTGCACAACTCCCTGACAGGAGGGGGCAGCCGGGGGGGTCGGGCTCTGCTCGCAGGGAACAGGGACAGGAGGAGAGGGAACGGCCTCAGGCTGGGCCAGGGGAGGTTTAGATTGGATATTGGGAAAATTTCTTCATGGAAAGGGTGGCCAAGAACTGGAAGAAGCTGCCCAGGGAGGTTTGGAGTGCCCGTCCCTGGAAATGTCCAAAGAATGTGTGGCTGTGGCACTTGAGGACAGGGATTAGTGGTGACCATGGTGGTGGGGCTGGGCTGGTGGTCAGACTTGATGACTTTGAAGGTTTCTTTTCCAACCTTGTGTGATTCCATGACTCCAAACTGCTGCTGGAAATGAAAGGTTCTTCCTGGCACTGCAGTTTCTGGGAAGTGCCTGTGTTCCAGAGCCTGGAACAGGGATCCACGGCTGGCCAGGGGCTCCCATCCCACTGCAGTGTCCCACTGCGGGGTCCCCTGGCTGAGCTCGCTGCGCCCAGGCAGAGTCACAGCACTGCTGATGGCCAGATCCTGCCTCCAAGCCCTTCTCCTTCCCCTTGCCACAGAGCCAGGCTCATCCAGAGGGGCTTTAACATCTGTCTGGAGCTGGATCTTTAACCCAGCCCCATCGCCGGCTCTCTGATTTCTCTGCAAATTCCTCCAATAACTCCGGCGTGTTTTAAACACCAGGCTTGGAGCCTGCATTGATTTTGCTGCTTCCCAGCTTTTCCAAAAGGTGAATGTTTAAAATGATGGATGAGCCAAGAGCTACGCTGCTCATTTCTGCCTTCTGCGAGGCTTTTCCGTGACTGGAAAGCCGTGGGCATCGATAATCCAGGGCTCCTCCACCAGCCCCGTCCCCGGTTTCATTAGGAACTTGTCACCAAGCTGCTCCAAAGCCTTGCTCAGGTGAAGTGGCTGCGAGCAGCGACTGCTCAGCTGCTGCTGCCACACACTCAGCTCCAGGAGCAAACTCTGACAGGGGCTGGTGTCACCTCAATATCAAATTCTGGCACGGATAAACTGCTAAAACCCTGCCGAGGAGAGATTGCCTCCCGAAAGGGTCCCATGCGGACACCCAGTGCAGTGCCAGGACCTGCGGAGAGCTGTGCAAGGGGATCTCAGGTGTGGTGGCACTCGCAGCTCCCCTTTGGGGACAGAAACAGCGGATTCTGGGAATGCTGGTGTCAGAATCACAGAATGGGTTGGGCTTGGAAGGGACCTTGAAGATCATCCTGTTCCACCCCTGCCATGGGTAGGGACACCTTCCACTGTCCCAGGCTGCTCCCAGCCCCGTCCAGCCTGGCCTTGGGCACTGCCAGGGATCCAGGGGCAGCCACAGCTTCTCTGGGCACCCTGTGCCAGGGCCTGCCCACCCTCACAGGGAACGATTCCCTCCGTTCATCTGACCTGAATTTCCCCTCTGTCCCTCTGAACCCATCCCCCTTGCCCTGTCGCTTCAATTCCTGCTAAGGTCCCTCTCCAGCTTCCCTGCAGCCCCTTCAGACCCTGGAAGGGGCTCTGAGGTCTCCACTCAACCTTCTCCTCTCCAGGGTGAGCATTCCCAGCTCTCCCAGCCTGGCTCCACAGGGGAGGTGCTCCAGTCCCTTTATCAACTTCCAGGTCTCCTCCGGAATCGTTCCAACAGTTCCTTGTCCTTCTGATGTTTGGGACACCAGAACTGGGCACCGTGGGGTCTCAGCAGAGAGAGAATCCCCTCCCTGGCCCTGCTGCCCACACTCGTGTGGATGTTCCAGCACATCCCTCCAGTGGGAGATCCCGAGACCACTAATCCCATCTTTTCCCTCCTCAACTCAGCAGCACAGTTGATACCGGTTTTAGTAAGAGCAGAACTAGGCTGGATTTTTAAAAGGGACCATCTAATTCTCAATCTGGATCCCTCTGGAGCAGGTCCAGCACATGGAGTGGCCGTTTGCAGTCTAATACAATGGAGATGGAATTATTGTTCCCTGAAATCCGTACATATTCCCCAAATCTGCCACTTTCCATTAGGATGCTGCAGAAGCCCTGGGAGAATGACGGCGTTTTCATCCAAAAGGTTAAGCAAAACATAATGAATGGAAAAGATGAGCTGTGACAGAACCGAAACAGGAATTTTCGACTTTTGAAACACATCCAGCTATTTAAGGCCTTTTAAATGAACTTGAGGTGTTGTGTGAAATCCATTCGGTGCGGAAACACTGAAACACACTTTTTAAATTCCCAGTAAATCAACCTCTTAGAAAACACTCCACAAACATTTTTACAGAGTCACTGCGCTGTGTCTGAAACACGCTCCTGCAAAATCACAACTCGGCAAATCTCGCTGGGCTGTAGCTCCCTCCCTTCCTCTCCTTCTGGGAGCAGGGTGGGATGAGCTGCTCCTGGGGCAGGTGTGGACACACACACAGGATTCCAAGGGATGTTGCTTTACGAGCTCACGCCTCTCCCTGTGCCGTCGGAGGTCATTTCCCTGCTCCCTCCCGTTCCCTGGGGTGACAAGGAATGTCCTTCAGCTGGGATTTTTGGGTATCACACCTTGCTCATTCTAAGCTGCCTCTTGCCAAGGGGGCACTTCATGCACTCCCATCGTTTCCCCATATCCGAGGCAAAACCTGGGGATCCTGATCAAGAGGCAGGAGAGACCCTGTCCCTTGCTTGCACGTGGCAGTCACAGGGAGAAGGTTCATTCCTCCTCCTGCAGCACCAGTATTTCAACAATCTGATTTTTAGCTGATGGAAATTGAAACGTCTCCTCCACGGGAAAGCTCCAGGTTTTCTCCCGTAGGGAAAACACAGGTCTGAACTGCAGAGATCACTCTGAGGGATCTGTGCCTTGCTCTGGGGAATGTGGGGATTTTTCAAACCTGCCAGACCCCTGAGGGTCACAGGGTCAAAATTCACGCACAATTCCTTTGCCTTTCCCCATTGCTGACTTTTCCGGAGGAGCAGATTATTCACTTTTGTCCTTCCCTCAGCTGCAGGGCTGGCCCAGGCTGCTGCCCTCCCTGCTCGCGTGGGTGCAAACAGACCCTTGGGAACCAGCACACAGAGCAACTGGGAGTCCGTGGGGTGCTGCTGTCCCACCTCTCCCAGTACGGCCAGAGCCTCCTCACCAGGGCCTGGCAAGGGGCAGCAGACACAACCCAGCCCTGGAGAAGGAGCTGTGGGTTCAGCTCCTGCCGATCCCACAGGAGAGGACACCTCCCATGGTGGCTGGCCAAGGCCTGGCCGTGTCCATCGCACCCACATCCCACAGGAGCTGCGCTTTGGGGTGGGTTGGGCTCCGGGAGGGAGCAGACAAACCAGGTATCCTCTAGACCCACCAGGTATCCGCTAGCCCCGGAGAAGGAGCTGTGGTTTCAGCTCCTGCCGATCCCACAGGAGAGGACACCTCCCATGGTGGCTGGCCAAGGCCTGGCCGTGTCCATCGCACCCACATCCCACAGGAGCTGCATTTTGGGGTGGGTTGGGCTCCGGGAGGGAGCAGACAAACCAGGTATCCTCTAGACCCGGAGAAGGAGCTGTGGGTTCAGCTCCTGCCGATCCCACAGGAGAGGACACCTCCCATGGTGGCTGGCCAAGGCCTGGCCGTGTCCATCGCACCCACNCCAGTCCCTTTATCAACTTCCAGGTCTCCTCCGGAATCGTTCCAACAGTTCCTTGTCCTTCTGATGTTTGGGACACCAGAACTGGGCACCGTGGGGTCTCAGCAGAGAGAGAATCCCCTCCCTGGCCCTGCTGCCCACACTCGTGTGGATGTTCCAGCACATCCCTCCAGTGGGAGATCCCGAGACCACTAATCCCATCTTTTCCCTCCTCAACTCAGCAGCACAGTTGATACCGGTTTTAGTAAGAGCAGAACTAGGCTGGATTTTTAAAAGGGACCATCTAATTCTCAATCTGGATCCCTCTGGAGCAGGTCCAGCACATGGAGTGGCCGTTTGCAGTCTAATACAATGGAGATGGAATTATTGTTCCCTGAAATCCGTACATATTCCCCAAATCTGCCACTTTCCATTAGAATGCTGCAGAAGCCCTGGGAGAATGACGGCGTTTTCATCCAAAAGGTTAAGCAAAACATAATGAATGGAAAAGATGAGCTGTGACAGAACCGAAACAGGAATTTTCGACTTTTGAAACACATCCAGCTATTTAAGGCCTTTTAAATGAACTTGAGGTGTTGTGTGAAATCCATTCGGTGCGGAAACACTGAAACGCACTTTTTAAATTCCCAGTAAATCAACCTCTTAGAAAACACTCCACAAACATTTTTACAGAGTCACTGCGCTGTGTCTGAAACACGCTCCTGCAAAATCACAACTCGGCAAATCTCGCTGGGCTGTAGCTCCCTCCCTTCCTCTCCTTCTGGGAGCAGGGTGGGATGAGCTGCTCCTGGGGCAGGTGTGGACACACACACAGGATTCCAAGGGATGTTGCTTTACGAGCTCACGCCTCTCCCTGTGCCGTCGGAGGTCATTTCCCTGCTCCCTCCCGTTCCCTGGGGTGACAAGGAATGTCCTTCAGCTGGGATTTTTGGGTATCACACCTTGCTCATTCTAAGCTGCCTCTTGCCAAGGGGGCACTTCATGCACTCCCATCGTTTCCCCATATCCGAGGCAAAACCTGGGGATCCTGATCAAGAGGCAGGAGAGACCCTGTCCCTTGCTTGCATGTGGCAGTCACAGAGAGAAGGTTCATTCCTCCTCCTGCAGCACCAGTATTTCAACAATCTGATTTTTAGCTGATGGAAATTGAAACGTCTCCTCCACGGGAAAGCTCCAGGTTTTCTCCCGTAGGGAAAACACAGGTCTGAACTGCAGAGATCACTCTGAGGGATCTGTGCCTTGCTCTGGGGAATGTGGGGATTTTTCAAACCTGCCAGACCCCTGAGGGTCACAGGGTCAGAATTCACGCACAATTCCTTTGCCTTTCCCCATTGCTGACTTTTCCGGAGGAGCAGATTATTCACTTTTGTCCTTCCCTCAGCTGCAGGGCTGGCCCAGGCTGCTGCCCTCCCTGCTCGCGTGGGTGCAAACAGACCCTTGGGAACCAGCACACAGAGCAACTGGGAGTCCGTGGGGTGCTGCTGTCCCACCTCTCCCAGTACGGCCAGAGCCTCCTCACCAGGGCCTGGCAAGGGGCAGCAGACACAACCCAGCCCTGGAGAAGGAGCTGTGGGTTCAGCTCCTGCCGATCCCACAGGAGAGGACACCTCCCACGCTCTGTTGCCAAGGCCTGGCCGTGTCCATCGCACCCACATCCCACAGGAGCTGCGCTTTGGGGTGGGTTGGGCTCCGGGAGGGAGCAGACAAACCAGGGATCCTCTAGACCCGGAGAAGGAGCTGTGGGTTCAGCTCCTGCCGATCCCACAGGAGAGGACACCTCCCATGGTGGCTGGCCAAGGCCTGGCCGTGTCCATCGCACCCACATCCCACAGGAGCTGCGCTTTGGGGTGGGTTGGGCTCCAGGACAGAGCAGACACCACCAGGTGTCACCTGGGGCTCTGCAGGCAGCAGGAGCTCCTCGGGCAGGTCCCCAAGGGGACAGGGCTGAGCCCTCCTGGCTCTGCCTCGCCCACCAGTACCACCAGTTTGTGCCTGGCACCGGGCAGCGCTGTGGCTGCCACACGGCCCCTCGGAGGCTCTCATCTCTCGGGGAGGGTGAATGGCTCCGTGAGTGCCCCAGATCCAGCAGAGTCATGTGGCTCCGGCTTTATTTGCTGTTATTGCTGCTTTCAAGTGGAAAATTGATATAATAGCGGTCCTTTCTCAGCACACAGCAGTCTGCACATTTGTACAATGTTCTTTGAGGACGATCAGCAGCCACTGGCATAGAAAAGTGACAGATGCTGTCTGCAAATAATGAGCTGAAGCAGTTTCCTTTGGAAGGGAACTTAAGCAAAGTCCCTTTGAGTTTGAAAAGCCAAAGAGGTTCCTCAGAAGCTGCTGGGAAAAGGCATTTTCTAGTGGCTCATGTGGCATAATTATTTTTTAACTGTTTCTCTCACACCAGCTTCTCTGGAGAGAGGGAATGACCCAGTTCCTGTTTACTGAGCATTTCCTACTGGGGACAGGCATGAAAGAGAAGGAAGTTTATGGCTGATTCTGTTCCCTCCTCCAGTGCTCTGTATCTGCACAGATCACAGGGATGAGGAGCATAACCGTGGATAAAGCACATCCCGCACCCTTGGGATCCTCGCGTTGCTTCTTTGCTGCTCACACCAAGATTGTTTCAGGCCCCGAGGGCTGTGAGGAGCCTCATGCGTGGGAGATTGAAGGAAGAGCACCGGGATGCTCCATCCCGAGCCTTTGATGCTCGCTCCTTCCTCCCTGCTTTTATCTGACACCGCCACAGCCCTGTGCCAGAGGTGCTTTTCCTGATGGGGCTCTAGCAGGTGCTCAAAGTCCTCCCATCACCTCAGAGTGCTCCAAGGAGCCCAGATTGCCGAGAAGGAAGGATTCAAACCTTCCTAGCTGGACATTTCCAGCCCTGTCCGTGAACTGGAGGCACAGTTTGCCTTTGATGATGGAAATCCTGTTTCTGGCGGAATATGGACATTTCCGCACCTGGTATTTTCTGGTTATTGCCACAGTCCTGAACCCTGAGGATGAAATCAGGCTCTGGGAGCCTTTGCTCTTGAGGCCTTGGAGGGATCCAGGATCTTTCCACGTTTCTGTAGGGAACTGATCCTACAACAGGTACCAGATGGGGCTTCTCTCCAGTAAAAACAGCCCTTGATGAACTGTCCCTCTCATTAGAGGCTTCAGAAAGTCTCTAAGAATTTATTTCCTTCCAGCCTGACCTGTTCTCTTGGGCTCCCTTAGCAGTGGAATTCCAAGCAAATCCAGGGCAGGACGATGTCATTCCCCACACGCTGGCTGGGATTAGCGGTGGGAGCTGTGGTACACAGCACATTAAATCACAAACGGATCGAAATAACGAGCCACCAGCCCTCAAGGCACCGGGGGGTAGAGCTGAGGCACAGCCTCACTCTTCTTTCTCTTTCTTGTTCTTAAAGGCATCATTCGCGAAATTTTTTGTGGCGTTTCTGCCTGGATTCATTTCAGCTCTTCCCTTTCTGTCCCTGTCTGCACGTCTGTAGATGGGAAGCATTTCCGGGAGGATTTAGGAGGGTGCAGTGCTGTGGGAAATTAATTAATACTGATAATTATTGATGGATTCTGTAGATGAAACGCATATAACAAAGGAGATTAAAATTGAGGGAGTCTATTTAATTGTGGCCTTCCAGTGCCTGAAGGGAGCTACAAGAAGGATGGAGAGAGATTTTAACAAGGAATGGAGTGACAGGACACAGGGAACGGCTTCAAACAGCCAGAGGGCAGGGATAGATGGGATATTGGGAAGGAATTCCTGGCTGTGAGGGTGGGCAGGCCCTGGCACAGGGTGCCCAGAGCAGCTGTGGCTGCCCCTGGATCCCTGGCAGTGCCCAAGGCCAGGTTGGACGGGGCTGGGAGCAGCCTGGGACAGTGGGAGGTGTCCCTGCCATGGCAGAGGGGGCACTGGATGGACTTTAATGTCCCTTCCAACCCAAACCAGGCTGGGATTTTATGATTCCAGATTCTCTCACAAGAATTCCCTGCAGTTTTGTTGCCTTTAAAACCTCCCAGCTCCGGACCCAAAAACTGACCACAGTTTTCATTCAGGGTTGAGGTTTCTCTGGCTGGTTTTGCTCTTGGTTGTTCAGGGGTGATTTTTTGCTGATGCCATTTATTTGTTGACTTGTTCTGGAGGTTTTTTTGAGCTCTGTGATGTTCAATGAACTGTACTCGGTGAGATGGAGATCCCTGGCACTGAAGGGATAATCATTCAGTGACAGCAAAGGACAATAAGGTTGCAGAGCAGAGAGAGTGAAAAATCCCCATCCCCGAAGTGGCAGAGCAGGGACAATCCATCTCTCGGCCTCGGCTGGCAGGGAGGGAGTTGCTTGGCTGGGGAGCAGCAGGGGAAAAATCAGCAGCTCCAAGGAAAATATTCATCCCATCCTGGGTCTGGAATAGTTTGGGTGAAAACAAACCCTCACACAACAGAGCTGGGAGCACTAAAGGCTCTGCAGATGAATCCGTGGGTGCCCAAGGCCGAAAAAAGGGAAAACAAGTGACCATGTGGTGACAGGGTGAGGATTCATCCGACAGCACGTAGGAATCTGGCCCGGAGACAGGCTCCAGGTCTGGAGAGCAGCTCCTCAAACACAACCCCATCACCGTCTGCCTGCAGTCCCTGCATCTGCTGTTATCCTCCTTCAAACTTCCACCACGCACGGCAGAGATGTCTCCCAGCCTCAGTGACCCCATGGCGGGGGGGGGACAGGCAGGAGCCCCGGTTCAGGGAGCACCGTGTGCCCGTGGGAGTCAAACCTGCCTGCTCCAGCAGCCGCACAGAGGCCTCGGGGCCTGCACACGCAGGGCACACATTTCCCCCCAGAAGAAACGATCTGAAACCGAGTGAGGACAGGAGGAGGCTGGTCCAGAGCCAGGGAGAGGCTTAACCCTTCCTCGGCCACGGAGAGGGGGGAGGCTGCAGCCAGGCAGGACACGGATAAGGAGCTCCGAAACATCCCTGCAGGGAGGCAGCCAGATCAAAAGGACAAGGACTGGCCCTGGAGGACGGTTCCACATGTGCAGATGGAAGGTCAAGGCAGCAGCTGGAGGAGGCTGTGAAGGCCTGAAAAAGCAGCTCTGAGGACAGGCAGGGGCAGGGGCTCGGCCCCGGCCTCAGGCAGGGACAAACAGCTCCTCTGCATTGTCTTGGGTTATTTTTAATCTCCACTTCAGTGCTTCCAAAGGAAGGCTGAACCCCCTGCTGTCACGGGAGCCATGAGCTGCTTTTGCCTTCTATCGTCAGTACGATTTCCCTGATGAACAAGCGAAACGGGGCTTTGGGAAGGGGGTCCCGTGGGAGAAGCAGCCTCCAGGAGCTCTCTGCCTGTGTTCCCTTTCTCTGTAGGGCTGCAGCACAAGGAAGAGGGAGGTTGGGTGCTTTGGGTGACCATGAGGCCAAGCGTCCCTGTCCTGGTGGGTCTGGGGGTGGCCGTGTCCTGCTGTGCCCTCGGGGACTCTGGGTGGGCTCCCAGGGGATGGCGAGCCCAGCTCGGGGGAATTGGCTCCCGATCCAGGCAGACAGACGGGGCAGAGGTTTGAAAGCGTCCCCGAGGGCACCAGAGCTGGCTGGAGGGGAGCTGGCGGGGCTGGGAGGGAGCAGGCAGCGTGCAGAGCCCGAGGAGGTCGGGCTGGGCCAGGGAAGGGCGGGAGGAGGCCGGCGGCGCGGCGCAGGATGGATGGCCCGGCATCCCCCCCCTCTCCTCGCAGCATCCCTGCATCCCTCCCACGGCAGCACCGCATCCTCCCCTCCCGCAGCTCCCTGCGCCTGCGGAGGCCTCTGCCTCCTCCGCCTCCTCCTGCCTGATTGCCCAGCCGAGAATCCACGGGAACGGTGCCTTACCTTGCCTGCACCCGCTCCGGGGGCGGTGGGCGAGGGCAGCTGCGTTGTCCCGGCGTCCCGGCGGGGGGGGGAAACACGGTCACGGGCCGGCAG
>VZTD01000438.1:555402-650218 GCA_013397725.1 Rhagologus leucostigma | reverse complement strand
CAGAGGTGCGGCGGGGACACGGTCACGGGCCGGCAGAGGGGCAGCAGGTTGCGGACACTCAGCAGGCACGGGCACGGCCGCCGGGAGGGCTGCGCCGCGGGCAACACGGGCGGCGGGAGCGGCCCCGGAGCGGCATCGCTGCTGCGGGGACGCGCACGGAGCCCCCCGGGAGTGAAACCCACCCGGCCCCAGCTCCTGCGTTCCCTGCTCGTTACCTCGAGCCTGACTGCAGCACAGCCCCGGCCGCCTGCTGCCAGCACAGCTGGCTGCCGGCGATGTACGGAGTGATCGATATGTTTGGCTTTTCATCCGTCGTGTGCATCTGCTCTCGTGCTTTCGGGGTGGCAGTGAGATTTGAGGGCAGGTCTGAACTTTGTTCTCGTGTCGTTCACCGTCTGTGGCCTGAATGCAGAGTCCAGGCAGCCTCCGGCTGCTCGCCCGGCGCTCTGGAGAGCAGGGTTAATGACAGCCCCTCCTCGTCTCTCCCCCAAAAAGGAGCCAGGCTTAGAATACGAAAAATCCGCCCGGCGCAGCCGGGCACTCTCCTCCACAGACAGACACGGCTCTGGAGTGAAAGCCAGAGGGAAAACAGAGCTCCCGGTTTGTTTACTACCTCTTGGCACACATCCATGCCCAGCTTTTTATATCCCACTGCCAGGCTCCGCAGCCCGGGTGAGCGGGATGAGCTCTGCCCCGGCTCCCGGCGCTCCGGGGGGACCATCCCGGGACCCTGCTGCGCTGAGAGCTGCGGGTGAGGAGCTGCTGCCTGCACGGGGAGTTCCTCATCTGTAAATAGGGAGAGCGATGGTGTGCGTGCCGGGGCGGGAGAAGGGATGTCAGCCCAAGCTGCTCTGGAAGAAGCTCTTCCCCGGGTTTCTGAGCTACCGCGGGAAGCAAAGCTGACGTCATTTCTTAGCAGGAAAATTTGTGGAGGTTTCTGGATAGTGGAAGGCTAATCCAGAAGTACTGATACGCAGGATGAGTTTTAGATGTGAACCACGGCTCACAACAGGAGGTGTTTTGGCAAAGACCTTCATTCCCTGGGTCAAGGGAGCAGCCAGTTTAAAAAAAAAATGCAATTCCGTGACCTTTTTGTCCCTGTGAGAGGAGGGAAAATGGGACCATAATGCTGCTTTCAACTAGAAGGTAATTCCAAAATAAGTAACCATAGAAAGAAAGAAATAAAAAAACCCCACTCATGAACATAAAACCAGTTTCACCAAGGACTGACTCCAGCCCTTTTCCAGGGGCATTGACACTGCCAGGACAAGGCCAGGCTGGACGGGGCTTGGAGCAGCCTGGGACAGTGGAAGGTGTCCCTGCCCATGGCAGGGGTGGCACAGGATGGGCTTTAAGGTCCCTTCCAACCCAAACCATTCCACGGTTCCAGGATTTTATGGCTGTCACCTCCCTCCAAGCTCTTCACGCTGTCCCTTCCCCAGTGCTGGCCCCCAGGGTTCCTCCCGTGCAGCAGAACCTGTTTTCCCTCTGGAAGCATCCCAGGACTGATGGAAGCACTCCCCTACCCCTCCTCTCCACCTTTCTCTCCCTTGGACTTCAGAGCTCCCCACAAACCCCCACTGCCTGTGCTGGGTGCAAGAAGGGACAAGGTCACCCCCGTCAGGTGACAATCCCAACACGTGAGTGGTTCCCGGTTCCCCAGCCGTGCAGGACGAGTGGGAATTCTCTTTCCAGCACTCACAGGAATTATTTCAAGTCAAGGTGGCCAACTTGTGGTATTTCATGGTGGAGGTTTTGGTTGGGGTGTGGTCGAGGTTATTGATTCACGTTCGGACCAGTTACTGTAATAAAGGGAGTAAAGAATGCGGGAGCTGGAAGGAAACAGGGTTAATCCAAATAATCAGCTTTCCTGGGATGGGAATGGCCTGGATCCTGCAGCACACGAGGCTGGAAGCTGCAGCACCATGCTGGCCGTGGGTGTGTGCGGCATTAGCAGGAACAGTGGCACAGACACTGCTCAGGAAGGCGCCTGCACGTGTCAGCTCATTCCTCGCTGTGCTTGCCTTTCCCTCCTTTCCTTCTTTACCAGGAACAAGGAAAAAATATCCTTGAGGCCCCTGTTACAGTGTCTCAAGCATCCAAGTGATGCTTCAACTGCGGCCCCAAGGGCAAGTTTAGAGGCCAAGTATGGCCACAGACTGTCCACCCTGAGCCCTCCAAAGCATTTCCAGGGGCCCAGCACAGGAGGGATTTGGAGCTGCTGGAGAGAGCCCAGAGGAGGCTCCAGGATGAGCAGAGGGATGGAGCAGCGGAGGAAAGGCTGGGAGAGCTGGGATTGTTCAGCCTGGAGAGGAGAAGCTTTGGGGTGACCTCGCTGTGGCCTTGCAGGGCCTGAAGGAGCTGCAGGAAAGATGGAGAGAGGCTGTTAACAAGGGATGGAGGGACAGGACACAGGGAATGGCCTCACTCTAAAGGACTGTAGGTTTAGATGGGATATTGGGAAGGAATTGTTCCCTGTGAGGGTGGGGAGGCCCTGGCACAGGGTGCCCAGAGCAGCTGTGGCTGCCCCTGGATCCCTGGCAGTGCCCAAGGCCAGGCTGGACGGGGCTTGGAGCAGCCTGGGACAGTGGAAGGTGTCCCTGCCCAATGATTTTATGATTCTGTGATTCTCTTATCTCTGGGATGTCTCAGAGGTGACCCAGAGGGAAATCCCAGAGGGACAGGTACAGCTGCCTCCATCCATCCTGCCTGGCCTTGGAATGATGAAACATGGCAGGTATTGGACAAATCCCAAATCTCGGGGTGGAAACGCCCCTGTGAGGTTTGCTGTAGGACCAGGCGTGTTTGAGGCACTGCAAGGTCTTCTTGGGTTGGAGAACTCCTGGAAGAGGATGGATCTGGGGTCCTGGGAGAGGATGGATTTGGGGTCCTGGGAGAGGATGGATTTGGGGTCCTGGGAAAGGATGGATTTGGGGTCCTGGGAGAGGATGGATCTGGGGTCCTGGGAGAGGATGGATTTCGGTTCCTGAGAGAGAATGGATCTGGGGTCCTGGGAGACAATGGATCTGGGGTCCTGGGAGAGGACAGATTCAGGCTCTGCAGTGGCTCCCAACAGTCCTGCAGCCCATGCAGGGTTTGTTAAGGGTTTGTTCCCGTTCCTCACAGCCATTCCAAGAGCAGTGCCTGGCGTTCTCAGAACTGCTCTTAAAACATTACCATATTTATAAGTAATGCCCTAATTTGAAGGGATATCGAGTTCTTTTGGATGTAAGTAGTTATTAATTACAATGCAACAGGAAAATTCATTAGGGAATAGAATCAAACTTTCAATTAATGTCATTTTTATCCGGGAACATTAGATGAGCTGCTTTTTTTTTTTCCCTTGCCTTTAACAAGGATCTGGAAACATTTGCTAATTTCCAACTATTATAGTTCCTTCTATGAAATAATGTGAGCTCTCATTTGCATATAAGAAAACATTTTCTGTATTCACTGTGACTCTGAGCTGCCCTATTTATATCAGGAAATTGAGCTGAAGACTCCCCGTGCATTTCAAGACGAGGCTTTTCTCGTGCAGAGGAATGGAACATTTTCCAGGCCCTCACTGAACTGGGGGCGTTATTTTGGGGGGGCTCTAACCCCGGGCTCTGCATGAGGCTTAGCAGAGGGGCCGAGAAAAAGCTCAGGGGGTTTCTTGCTGAGTGTTCCACAAACATTTCCCTCGGTCTTTTTCTGAAGTGCTCTCTTGCACTTCTTGTTCCAAATCTTGTACTTTCAATTTCGTTTTCAGCCTCAAAGCCAAACCAGCTTGATGCAACAAAAAGCCTTCAGGTGCCGGGTGTGAGCTCCTTATCACCTCACACTGAACAAATCGGCACCTCCAGACTCCTTTTGTAGAGAACTTCTTTTCTCTTCTGGTCTGTGAAGATGTTCAGGTTCAGGCTGGGTTTTGTTCTGTTGTTTCTATACCTAACAGGCCGTTCCACAGCACCCCCAGCTGCAAGTCCATGGAAAATGGATCTTTAGTGCTGTTCCGTGTCCATCTAAGCTCTGGATGGTTGATTTTGGTTATGTCTGTGTTCTTCTGATGAACCCTGAACAGCCACGGGAAAAAAAGCATCTTGCAAAGGCTCCTTTTGCTCCCTCCTTCGGAGGCTCTGATCCACGTCTTTTCTCTCCCGGGTTTCCATGTTTGTTGTTGCTGCAACCATCGGATAAATCAGCTGCATAAAAAAAAAAAACCAAATAAAAGCAGCAATAGCAGTAATCACCATCCCATTAATGATCTAAATGCTGAGGGCAGGACAAGGCGGCTAATTAATTTCAATTTTTAAAGCAGAGAAATCCGTCAGTGTTTCATTTGATCCCAGACAGTTTTATTTTGATTTTATATTAAAAAAAAAAAGTTTCAGATCCTTGCAAAACAACTTGATTATTGTTAATTTTGTCCTGAGCTTTTTCCAGGGATAAAAATAGAATTCACAGTTCGAAAATCCCTCTTCTCTTGCCCCATTATCTTATGAGGAGAGGAGCCCCAGGCCGTGGGATAAATGAGAACAAAAAGAGGATTTGGGTGAGGCTCCTGTCGGAAAGCAGGGACATGGATTTCTCAGAGAAACCCTTTTTAGATAAAACCTCTGGATACCTAAGCCCGGAGTTCAGCTCTCAGAACCGTCCCCCTTTCACACCGAGGGCATCGAAATGAGCTTACAAAGGCAGCCCCACGAGGGCCCTGACCTTGGCAGGGTGCTGCTGAGCCAGGAGCTGCAGGGAGGGAAATGTCAGGGGGGAAATGTCAGGGGGGAAATGTCCCCTCCGTGTCTGAGGGAGGTGATCCCGAGGGATGGATGGGTCCTTTTGGGCACCCCAATATCCACAGCCCCACAGTCCAGCTCCCCTGGGGTGGGGAGGTGCTGCAGCATCCCCAAAAGCTCCGGGTGCTGCAGGACTCCCAGGCTGACCCGGCAGCTCTCCCCTCTCCCCACGCCTTTCTCCTGCCCTTCAGCTTCGCTCCAGCCACTTCTCCTCTTCCTGGGCCAGCCTGTTCCAGGCTTTTGTTCCTTTGTTGGATGGAAACTTCCTTCAGTTTTCCACTCGGAATTTATTCATGGCTAGTGCCTACTTTTTGTTCTCGTGCCAAGTTTGTCTGTTAGATCTTCTCCCTCCCCAGCACTTTCCCTGCCCACATTTATTTATAGAAAGCAATCTTTGCCTTTTTTTTTCTTTTTCTTTCTTTTCTTCTTAATTTTTTTTTTTTTTTTTACCACAGAACCCTTTAAGCTCTTCCTTACCATAGCAAAGCCTGGCTTTTGGGCAGTTGTCCAGCCTTGCTCTGTACCCCCATTTTAGAGCTGTTCTCCTCAGCTCTGGAGGTTCCTCGGGGCCAGCAGGAGTTGTCAGCAGCTTGTTTTTCTTGGTGAGCCTGAGCAGAGCCTTTCAGCTGTCTCTGAGCCCTGTGTTTTTCTTGTCAGGGTAATGTGCTTAGTAACAACACCTACCACTTTCCCTTGTCACACTCTGCACTCCTCCGTCAGCCACGCGGTGACTGGCACGGCAACACAAAGAAATTGCGTTTAACCAGCAAGGGAAAGCGCTGCTTTCTTAAATAACCTTTGCCTCCTCCAGGTACCTCTGCGGGTCACAGGACTGCAGCGCTTTGGTGACTCACAGCTCTCCCACCTGGCAATTATTAGCTCAAAACAATTACTGAAGCCTTAAACAAACCTTTTTTTTTTTGGGTGCGGGAACCTCAGTGACATCTTGCCAGTGAGTGCAGGTCTGCCAGAGTCACTGCTGCTTGGTGAAAATGCCGTGCCTTGAAGTGAGAAAAGTAAAAATAGAGATTTTAATATAACCCAGTAATCCATCACTGATGTTTTACAGACGAGGAGGGATAATATATTGTGATAATATAATAACAGTTCCTGGGAAAAGTGTATTTTTGGACGAAAAGTGAGAAGAGAAAACGTGTTTTGAGAATTGAAAAATGTTTCAAGTTTTCAAAACACGAAACCCAACGGGAGGATATTTCAAAAGGAATTTAGTTGTTCAAGGGAAATGTTTGTTCCCTTTGAAAAGGTTATTTCCCTTCCAACACTGGTTTTGGGCAGCCCTGTCCAGCTGGTTGTGGCTGAAAGAAAAACTGAAGGAGGCTCAGGAAGGGGAGCTGGGCTGGTCCCAAGCACTGGGAGTGTTCCTGTTTCCAGCTGGCTGTGGGAATATTCCCATTTTTATGCTAAAACTGCATCCGCTGGGTACCCAAGCGGAGCTCCGCCTCTGGAGCATCCCTGGCTCTGTGCTCTCAGCTTGGCGCTCCTCCATGGACCACGTTCTCCTGGAGCTGGGGGGCTCAAGGGTCTTGCAACTTTTGGGGTTTTGTCCTGGAAATGCAGGACCGGGGAGAGTTTGGGAAACTCTGGGAGCCAAACTGACCTTGAAAACCTGGGAAGTGGCAGCACCGCGGGCAGGGAGGGAGTGAGGGAGAGTTCAGAGCCTTCCCTGCAGTCACCCAGGGACTCCAGGGAGGAGCTGAGAGCACATCCCAGGGAAGCAACCCAGGACAGGCTTGTGCTCCCAGCTGTGGGGCAGGGAATGGGGGCACAGGCTGCACGCAGAGCAAAATGAGGGAAGGTGCTCACTCCAAGGCCCTGGAATGTCTCCTGGCACAAAGCCTGGACAGCCTGGAAGCTTCTTCCATGACTCCAGGGTGGGCCAGCAGTGCAGGATGCAAACTGGCACACAGATAACCATTATCTAATTATCGCTTACCTGTAAATATCCGGTCTTGTCAAACAGGAGGTAGAATGTAGCATCTCACTTAAGCCAGAGGAACACTGGGAGATGTTAGCACAGAGATTTTAAAACTCAACTAATTAAAAAAAAAACCATCTCTCCCACTCCCGGGGGATTTGATTCCATTTTTTTAATGCAGGCTGGAGGTACCACAGCATTTCCAGTTGATGTAATTAACCTGACCTATTTGGTGGCTCCATATTAATGTTTCTTCGTGATGGATTTACAATAAAGCCTCATTATTAAAGACTTCAGAACAAGATTTATTATTATTATCTAGTTTCTCCCATTCATTATTCCCCTCTCCTCAGCTGGAAGTGAGTCAGGACCCCCGGGCGCTTTCCCTGTGGCTCCCAGGGATCTGGAGGAGACTGATGGGCCTGACCTCTGTGCTTTGCAATTTTCTGCCTTGCAAAGTGGGTGCAGAGCTCCGAGCACCCCAGACTTGCACCGGGCTTACGTAATCCACCCAAAGAGCCGGAGCAGGGCGAGCAGAGGGCCGGGGATTCTGCAGCTGGAACAGATTGTTATTCACGGGCGTCTTTCTTCTGGCAGCTCCGACCCCGACCCCACCGCCCGCACTGCCTGCAGTGCACTGGAACATTTTCAAAGGCACCACGTCGGGCTGGCACCCGGGAGGCTCCGAGGGCAGCGAGAGGCTGTTCATTAATCCCCATTTGTAAACTCTGCCAAATCCCCGAGCTGAGCGCTGCTTTCAGCTGTAAGGGGTTTTTTTGGTTTTTTTTTTTTGGACTACAATAGGTTTAGAGAGAATTCTCTATCAGAATCAGAGCATAACATTCAAACTTTTTTTTTTCCCCCTCAGAACAAACTGTTGCAGAGAGAACTGCAGACAGATTTCTATACCTGACTTAACTTCACAGGGTAGAGCTCAGCCCAAACCCCACGGCAGACTCGGTTTCATCGACTGCCAAGGGCAGAACACTCTTAATGCATTGGTGTTAAATAAATAGGTGGGAAACTAACCCGAGATCTAAATTTCTGTTGAGATAATGTCGAAAGTTTATTGACCCAAGGGTGCTGGTGATTGAGTTACTGCTCCACATCAATAGCTGTGGCCAGGCCTTTTGTAGGACACTGAGGAATGGGCTCAATATTTTGATGCTTTGGTTGGAAGTAAATTTGAAGGCCTAACAGCAAATGTGCTTTGTTTGGTCCACCGGGAACCTGGCTTTAGACACAGTTCAGCCCCTGCTTTCCTCCAGCACGGGGTCCAGCCGTGAGGACAGGGCAGGGAATATTCCAGGGGGTGCCAAGGACCGAACTCCAGTTCCTCTGAGTTCCACAGGGTGCTGAACAGGGCCGGTGGTGCCTCACACAACCCCAGTTTGACCAGCAGGAATTGTTCTCCCGGGGGCCTGGCTGGGCCCTCCCTGGCAGCAGGAGATCTCTGCTGGCCGCCGCCGTTGTCCCAGGGCAGAGCTGTCCCTCCGTGTTATGGCCGTGCAGTGGGAACTCTTCCTGTCACTGGACACAGGAGATTTATTGAAGAGATGAGGCGGCCCCGGAGCCCCGGCCCTGCAGTAATTAATTGGCCGCTGCTGGGAAGCGCAGCAGCAATGTTTTGAGAGACATTATCGGCTGTCCTGCTTGGATTAAGAATTCATAAGGGCAGAAATCATTCCACGGGCTTTGTTTTGCTTTAAGTTATACTTTTATACAAATTATCTGAGGAGAGAGGCTGATTAATGGCAGGGAAAGAGTGAGCTCAGGAGACAATCCATCTCTTCTCTATCTCATCTCTCCCACCTTGCAGCCTGCAGGACAGAGCAGTGAGAGCAAAGCAAACGCTCCAGCTCCCGCCTGGAGCTGCTTTCCTGTTTCCTGTGTCTCACTGGAGTCGCAATAAACACAGACTGCTGTAAGAAGCTGTCGGAGCTGAGGCCCGAGGACAGGAACTGTCACCCCCACCACCATCTCTATCCCACTCAGAGCTGGTACCGGGGCGGGAGGCTGCTGTGCCGTGTCCTGAGCGCCTGGCACCTGCTCCGGGTATCCACTGGGTTTTCAGGAGCGAGATGGATGTGATTGCCTCGTCCATGTCCTGCAAACCATTATATAACTGGGTTTTTAGGTCATGTGCCCCCATCCTTAAGATTTCAGATCCTATCCCAGCTTCCCCAGCGTGGTGGCAGTGGTTGGTGTGACCTGGAGCAGTGATGGGACAGAGGAGGGTGGCACAGGCATTTTCCAGATGAATGAGAGCCTTCATTTCAGTATTTGCAAGGCCACACGTGTCTTCCCATCCCTCGCCTGGGCGTGGCACTCAGTGCCCTGGGCTGGTGGCAAGGTGGGGATCGGGCACAGCTTGGACTCGGTGACCTTGAGGGGCTTTTCCAACCTCAATAATTCTGTGATTGGATAGAATCTCCTGAGCTGGAAGGGGCCCCCAGGATCACCCAGCCCAGCTCCTGGCCCTGCACAGACACCCCAACAACCCCACCCTGGGCATCCCTGGCAGCGCTGTCCAAACGCTCCTGGAGCTCTGGCAGCCTCGGGGCCGTGCCCATTCCCTGGGGAGCCTGGGCAGTGCCCAGCACCCTCTGGGGGGAGAACCTTTTCCCAAAATCCAACCTAGACCTCCACTGACCCAGCTCCAGCTGTTCCTTGGGGTCACCAGGGAGAAGAAATGACCCCTGAGAGCTTCTGCCTTTGTCTGTGGGTCATCTCCAGTGACCCACCTGCAGCACTCAGTGGGGATCCCCCTCCCAGCAGATGCTCCTGCCCCAGCCTGGCCTGGTTTTCCTGGAGAGGATCAGCAGGACCACAGAGCCTCCTTTGCTCTGGCTGCAGAATGAGCTGCAGAGAACGGGCTCCAGTGAGATGAAGCTCAGACAACAAGCTTTTCAATGGAATGGAGCGGAGCTGCAGGGACTGCAATTAGACCAGGCCGAAAGTGTCAAGGGAAAGGGCAGGCTGAGCTTAAAATGTGCAGAACTCGAAATGGAATCACAGCATTCCAGAGCTGCCACGAGGGTCAGAGCTGCAGCCTCTGCCCCACAAAGCACAAATTTTGCCACCACTCCAGGTGCCTGGAGAACCAGGACTGGGACATCAGTATGCAGGAAGGAATCGAAGCAATGAATCTGCTAACAAATGAGGATTGCAAGAATAATTGATTCCGAGAGAGGAACACAGCAAACAAAGCCCAACAAATTCCTTTCTGCAGAACATTCTTGCTTCCAAAAAAGCACCATCTGGAAACACCATTTCATAAAAAAAGGGGGAGGGGAGAGAGTGATGGCGTGACCTCAGACAAGACCTTGACTTTGTATCTATAGAGGAGATGGCAAAAAGTCCATGAGGTTCTTCCCTGTGAGGGTGGGGAGCCCCTGGCACAGGATGCCCAGAGAAGCTGTGGCTGCCCCTGGATCCCTGGCAGTGCCCAAGGCCAGGCTGGACGGGGCTGGGAGCAGCCTGGGACAGTGGGAGGTGTCCCTGAGTGGAATGAGATGAGTTTTAAGGTCCCTTCCACCCTGAACCATCCTGGGATTCTGTGACTTGGGGGCTGAAAGTGGGGGCTGGTTTCCAAGAGACTGAGGTGGAAAAAAGAGCAGGAGAAGGAAGCGAAGGAGGTGGAGGGAGCTCCAGACCTTCACCAACCCTGAGACGGGGAAGGGCCAAGTTGCAGTGCAGACAGCAAGAGAATTTTAAGGAAGGTCATAAAATAATGAGGGGAGAGAGAAAGCAGGAGATGATCCCAGAAAACAGAGCCAGGAAATCTTTGCTCCAAAGGGTTGAGTGCTGGCCGTGGCCTGCACAGACACGGTGAAAACGGGGCAGAAGGGTCAGGGGTGGTGTAAAGGTCTCACCACCTCCAAACCTCCCAAAGCGGGAATCCCACATCACCCCTCAGGCTGCTTTGAAGTGCTGCATCCTCTCCATCCTAACGGGGCAAGGGCAGCTGGTGTTCCCCATGCGGGGTGGCTGAACTACTGCCAAAACAGAATAATCAGAAGTGATCTTTGCAGCTTAGCGGCAGCAGCTGAACGACCACAAGGGAAGCCAAAGGCAGATATTAGCTCTCTGATTTAAAATTAAAACAATTGATCAATCGTCCTTGCTGGAATTAATAGCAAAACAAATAGGCCTGCAATATTAAACTGAAATTCACTGCCTGGATCCAAATGTATGGGGTCTCTCAGGACACTCCTGGATATTTATTATGGCTGAATGAATTGCATTTTCCTACACAAAATGCAGATATTGGGCAATTTGAAAAGTAAAGGTCATTCTGAAAAGAATGGGATTTTTTGGATTTATGTTTTGAAAGTGTGTGACTCCGGAGTTTGCGGAGCTGGTCAAGCTCAGTCAGGAATGGCAGCGGCGCCTGGAGGGAAGGACAGGGAATTTCAGTCACTTTAATGCTGCAGTTCAAGAATCTGCAGCTTCTGTGCTCTGGGTGAGGAGAAGGGGCTCTGGTGTTGAGGGTGATCAGGCCCTCACAGGCTTGGCTTGAGCCTTGGTGGCAGAACTGATTGGGATTTGGGATCGAACTGGGGTTGGATTTCTCCTCCGGGTCCCTGAGTGAGCCTGTGCTCCCTGGGGAGCTCGGGGTAGCTGAGCAGAGCTCACACCTGGGAACAGGAAAGGCACAGCAAAGGGGATGTGGCCAAACGCTGCTCAGCACTGCAAAGGGGCAGAGGGGAACCTCAGAATCACAAAATCCCGGACTGGTTTGGGTTGGAAGGGACCTTAAAGTCCATCCAGTGCCATCCTTGCCATGGGCAGGGACACCTTCCACTGTCCCAGGCTGCTCCCAGCCCCATCCAGCCTGGCCTTGGGCACTGCCAGGGATCCAGGGGCAGCCACAGCTGCTCTGGGATTCCCATCCCAGTCCCTCCCCACCCTCACAGCCAAGAATTTCTCCCCAGTATCCCATCTAACCCTGCCCTCTTTGATTTTGAAGCCATTCCCCCTTATCCTGTCCCTCCTTGGAAAATACGGAGCTCCCTGGGGATGTGGCACCAAAATGCCTTTTGGAGTGAGCAGCTGTGGGAAGCGCAGGGAAAAGTTTGGGTTCAATGAAATAAAAAGCAGCAGAAAGTCCCTGCAGAGCCTTTGGATGGAGTCAGATAAGGAGGAATCAACGACCCAGGCCTGGCTCATTCCGTGTGCAATTCCCTGCAGGATTTAACCCCTCCTTGGATCCTCCTTCCAGACTGGACACGACCCAAGGTGTGCACAGTGGTTCGTGTGGGCTGTCAGCACTCAGGAGCTGCCCCTGGACTGGCATTTCCTGGGATGTGGGTGCAGAGCAGGGCTCCAGCAGGAGCTGAGGGCTGGGCTGGGCTTCCCGCCTGGAATCAGCTCCTCGCTTCCAGCTGGGAGACTTTTGGTTCGTGTTTAACAATGTGTTTCATTGCAAATTCCGTGTTTTTCTTTAAATGACAATTGAAAGATGTTTCATAATGAGCTGGCTCCGAATGAAAATACAAATGTCTTCCCCTGAAGGACCTCGATATGAAACATTTCATCTGGAGTGGAGGGAATTGCTTATTTGCTTCTCTTTGCCTTAAACAGACCAGCAAAATGAAGATGAGTTAATAAAATGGTTTTGATTCTGCCATTTTGTTTAATAAAAGATTCAGGCACTTGCAGAATGCTGCAAACACCCCAGCTCCACTGCACTTAACAAAAACACTTCCCGGGGATTTCTAAATTCCAGGTGCATTCCCTCCTTCCTGCTCCTCAACTCCACAACTCCAGTTCCTCTGCCACCTCTCAGAGCTCCTGCTTGGTGACTTGGAAGAGTCTCAGGGATGAGCTTTCCCCGTGTGCCATGCAGGACAAGTTCCCTCTGGAGCTGTACCCACCCATAATTCAGCAGAGAATTATGAGCTGGGGCAGACGTGGGGCCGTGGTTCCCCTGGCTGAATATGGATTTCTCTGGCAGAGGGAAGGGGATCATCCTCACACCGGTATAAATCCTGAATGCCTCCTTAGCAGTGATGATTTCACGGCCTTGTGCTAGTTACTATTTCCCCATTTGTGCCAGTTTTGCACCAAAATCTGGTGTTTCTGAGACAGGTGTGGGTAGGCTTGGCCTTACATAATTTTATAAATATGGTTCTGCAGATGTTGTTGGTCTGTGCTCTCCAGAAGTCCCCCAAGACTCCCCGCAGGTTACCTGGCAGGTTTGGCCATTTCTTATCTCGTCCCCCCTCAAACATCCCCGGAATCCACCCATCCCTCCCGGGAGTGGACATTCTGTCCCATCTCACACGGCAGCGGAAGGGGCTGCCCTGGCATGGGGTGGAGTCGCCACCCCTGGAACCTTCAAAACCCAGGTGGCCGTGGCCCTCCGTGATTTGCATGGTGGGACTGGGCTGTGTCCTGGGGGACTTTTCCAGCCCTAATGCCTCTGTGACTTTTCGCCCAGCTGGTCTCCAAACCCCGTTCAGTTGCTGTCACCGCAGCCCCGGCCAGCAGCCCTGAGAGCTTCTCCTCGGGATGTGCAACAGAGGGACAGCAGAGGCAACCCCACGAGGGCCAAAGGCTTTCTGGCAGGTACTGAGGAGCAGAGCGTGACTGAAAACTCCGTGGTTGAGGCAGAAAGCAGCTTGGCACCTTCCTGTGTAGGTTTGAGGCCATACTTGGGTGTTTCGTGGGCGCTTCAGGCCAGGGGAATCCTCCTTCCAAACGGGACGCGCTGCAGGGCCTCGTCCCCGCTGCAGCGTGGGACCCTTGGGGCTGTGGGGAAGGCAGAGGGTGCCGTGCCCTGCAGTGACCTTGGAAATGAGGATCAACTGCTCCTCTAGCCCACAGCCCCCCAAGAGCTGACAGCAAGGAGAGGACACGCCGTGCCGGCAGCTGGGAGCCCGGAGAGCCCGGAGAGCCAGGAGCAGTGATCGCGCCGTAGCTCAAAGTCCACACCCAGCGCCTCACGGGCAGCACATAAAATATTCAGTGCAGCACTTCAAAGCTCGCCGTGCTCCTTGCAGGAAGCTCGGCAGCATGGCCAGGCTGTCCTGGAGCCACCGGGGCCGGCAGAGCTGTGCTGGGAGCTGGAGAGATGGATCTTCCCAACCCTGCAGCTGGAGCTGTGCTGGATCAGCATTTCCAGGCACTGCCAGGAGCCACAGGGACCACGCCGGCTCCTCAGCCTGAAATCTCGCGTTCAAGCTCTCCTCACAACTCTGCAGCACTGCTCTGCGAGGATATCTTGCAAATATTCCTGCAGAACAGGCTGGAGAGGGACTTTGGATAAGGGCCTGGAGGGACAGGACAAAGGGGAGCATCTTTAGGCTGAAGGAGGGTAGATTTAGATTCGATGTTAGGAAGAAATTCCTCCCTGTGAGGGTGGGCAGGCCCTGGCACAGGGTGCCCAGAGCGGCTGTGGCTGCCCCTGGATCCCTGGCAGTGCCCAAGGCCAGGCTGGACGGGGCTTGGAGCAGCCTGGGACAGTGGAAGTGTCCCTGCCATGGCAGGGGAGCTGGAACTGGATAATCTTTAGCATCTCCCCCAACCCAAACCGTTCTGGGATTCTGTGTTCCGGGTTTAATTTAAAAGTTCCATCTGATGGACACTCGACACCATGCCCAGATTATTTATTCCAGCTGGGAGCCTCCTTCGCTCGGGTAGATCTGCACCCCCTTTGTAGGAACGCGTCTGCTCCGGGTTCAACTCCTCCTCGTGGGCAGCCTTTTCCTGCCTGACAAAGCCACATCCCAATTCCCAGCTCTCCTCTCGGTGCAGGAGTCCATAGATTAGATTTGTCTCACAGCAAATCTTCTGCTTTGATAAATTCCTTGATTCAGCTCCCACCTCTGACCAGAATTGTGTCCTCCAGACTGTGGGGTGCTCTCAGACCAGGCTGTGCCCCTGGCCTGGTCTCACAGTCCCCTCCAGCACCCTCTGCCCAGGGAGGGACAGGGATGGAGCAGGACATCGCTGCTTCTCCTCCCTGCGTGCTCTTGGCATTTCAAGAAGCTTCCGTGTTGTGCTCAAATCACTCTTCTACCATCCATGAAATTCACAGGGTATTTGGAGCGTTTGTGTGATTTCTCGTATGTGAGTTAAATTTATGAGAAGGAGAAACTATCATGGGATACAAACGATTGAGGGAATGGATTTGTCTACTCAGAGCTATCTGGTTTCACTATAAATTGCCTGAACGGGCAGGAAGGAGGTGTTACACAGCACCTTTGGAGTGATTTTTCCCTCTTCTGCTTTGGGACTTGTGTAAGCAAAATGCTGTTCCAAGGTGTAAGGAGGGGACATTAAATAAATAAAGCACCAATTGCCAAGATCTGGAGATTGAAAGTGTTTACACAAAATAACTCAAAAGCTCTCCAGGGGCTGACTTCCACAGCCTGGCAGAGCCGAGCTGAAGGGAACTCTGATATTCCAGAACGCTCAGGTCACATTTTTCAGGACAACTTATGCTGAGGGGCTTTAGACAAGAGTGTTCAGAGGCCTGTCCTGTGATTGTACCCCAGGATCTGGCACCAAAATCCAGGTTGGATGGAGCTTGGAGCAGCCTGGGATAGTGGGAGGTGTCCCTGCCCATGGCAGGGGGTGGGACAAGATGAGCTTCAAGGTCCCTTCCAACCCAAAACCTTCTGTGACCCTGTGATTCTATGAAAGACCATCCCAGGAACGGCTGCACACACCTGGACACATCTGGGGAGTTTGAAATCACAAGAGAGGGCAGCATCACCCTCAGAGATTGTGATGGGCAAAAGGGCCTCGCTGTATTTTATGTACACAGTGTCGCTGTTGTACCGGGGACGGAGAGAAACGAGGCAGGATCCAGGGACAACGGGATTTTTTATTAATATCCAGATGAATTTTTATCCTGTAACTCACTGGAACAGCATCAGGTGATTGGTCCCTTGACCATCCACCTCTCAGGATGATTGGCTAAATCCTACAACATCCCTTTCAAAACAATTCTGCAACTAGACATAACAATAGTGCAAAACATTGTACAGCTGCAAGATAAAGGAATTATTTACAAAAACCCGTAGCAGCGTTTTTCATAGCTTTCGTGAGAAACACAGAGCTCTCACAGAATGCTGCAGAAAACTGGAAAATTTCTCTGCTGAAGCTTTTCAGTGTTCACACACACAGGACTCAGAATTCAGTGTATGGATTTAAAAGTCCACTTGTCAAAATGTCAAAATGGCAGAGAAAAGCCTAGAAGAGAAAAGCCTAATTAATAAAACAGATAAAACTGTTCTAGAAAGCTCTCTGATATGTACTCGTCAGTCTTCTCCTGGGTAACAAAGGGAAACCGCCTCAGGTTGCACCAGGGAAGGTTTACATTGGATATTAGGACAAATTCCTTCAGTGAAAGGGTGGTCAGGCTTGGAACAGGCTGCCCAGGGCAGTTCTGGTGTCCCCATCCCTGGAGGGACTTAAAACACGAGTGGATGTGGCACTTGGGGACACCTGGGGACACCTGGGGACACCTGGAGACAGCTGGGGACACCTGGGGACAGGGCTTGTGGCAGTGCTGGGGGAATGGCTGGACTTGATGAGCTTGGAGGTCTTTTCCAACCTTAATGAACTTGTGATTCTGTGGTAATTCCAGACCAGCCTGAGATCAAAAGAAAGTCTGGGGACTTTTGCTGGCCATGGGAAGAGAACTGTATTTCCTGGCCTGCAGTCAGGGCAGACTCTATCGCTTCACCTCTTGGACAGGACAAGTCTCTGTGCCATCCCTGTCAGGAGGGCTCCAAACCCGTGACCTGACTCTGCAGAGCTTTGGCCCTGCTGGATGAACACTCCCAGCACTGCATTTCTGGCCGGAGCAGAATGGCAGAGAGCCGGGGTCACTGGGAGGGTGAAGGAGCTGCAGTTTGGGGCTGGATTGGCGCGGGAGGCAATAACTCAGGTATTGCACACAACAGATCAAACCTGTCCACCCCTGCTGTGTCCTGGCTGCTCCTGTCCCGTGGGCACCGCGAGCTCGTGTCCTACTCACCCCCTCCCGTGCTGCTGCCAAAGACAAAGCTCTGAATTTGGTGTCACGTGGAAAAAATCTGAAAAGAAAGAAAAGAAAAACCCCAAGCTGGAGCTTTGCAAACCAGGTTTATTTGTAGCAGACATGGGACTTGCCTGAGGCTCGGGGAGAGCTCGGGATGGATCAATGGACTCCTGTGAGGAAAGGTTTCACGGTGATGAACTGACATCACTCCGGGAACGGTCTTGCATAAAATCTGACGCTGCTGCACTGCTTCTTAACCATGGGATGGGTTGTTCTGCGCTTCTCTCGTACTGCAGCATCCTCCTGAACCACCAGGAACTCAGTGGAGGCACGGGGAGCTTCTCTTAGAGCTCTGCAATGGATGGAGGAGATTTAAACAGGGCTCCTGTGCCCAAAATGCGATTTATGGATGAGCTGGGGTCTGCCTGTGGAGCCTGGCTGCACAGCCTGGGTCACCTCCTGATGTCAGTGAGAACAATCCATCCAGCAAGGTTAAAGGACTGGATTTAGATTAATTCCAGAGCTTGTCCAATAAGATAAAGCAGTGTAGTGAAGGTAAATATTTGCAGCTTTATTTGCTGGGAGATTAATGTAATTGGTTTGGATTCCTTCACATCCTCCAGCCTCTTCATAAACACTGCACACTGTTAAATGCTGCAATAATGAAGGCATTTTGTCTTCATCATACTGGAGGGCAAGAGGCAGGGGAGAGCTATTCTTGCAAAATATTAGCCCAGTTTTGCACACCCCAGAGGATCTATTAATTTAGGTTAGAGTCCCTGCAAGGGCTGAGCTCGGTGAGCACGGGAAGCTTTCCATAACCCCACCTCCACCTCCTCTGGGGCTTTTCCCCCCTTTTCTTCCTTTTTATTTTTCCATTTTTTTTTTTTTCATACAGCCAGTGCAGAACCCGGGCACGGAGTAACCCAGAGTGATCCAGTTTGTCTGGATTCCCTCCCCAGGGGCTGCCAAGCAGGGCTTGGGCTGCTCGGAAAATTCCACAGCTCTGTTGCGTGGCACCACTGCTGTGAGAGACCCCAAATCCCAGCTGTCAGGTGATGCAGGGAGTAACTGACCTTAGGGAACTGGGAGATAAAAGGGAAGGGAGGGATTGATGCCGGTCCAGCCCCAGTAACCAATGCAACTTCCCTCTGCCCCTGTAACGGGACAGGAGAACGTGGTTTTCCCGGCAGAACTGGAGATTTCGGGACTGGATGTGCTCTGGGTTCGTTGCCACGGTGGGGTTTGGTCACAGGTTGGACTTGATGACCTTGGAGGTCTTTTCCAACCGGAATGATTTGTGAGTCTATTCTGCAAACTCAGCATCACGGGGAACAGAGACCCCTCTGGACACCACCCCCGTCCCACCCAGCTCAGGGCAGGCTGATCCCTGGCCTGTGTCCAGATGGGCTTAGGACATGACAAGAGAAAAGCTCTTCTGTGTCTAAATGGAATTTAAATCGCATTTCAGTTTCGTACTCACTTTTTGGTGTCCTTTCACTGAGCGCTGATGAGAGCAGCCTGGTTCCATCCCCTCCCCTCGCCTCCATCCCCGCTGAGCCTCTACGGCCACAGGGATCTTCTCCCTCCCTTTCTGTGGCCAGGGCAAGGCCCTCCCAGCTTCCTCTGATGCAGGTGGGAATGGAAATAGATTTCAGTGCTGTTGTTCAGATTGCTGGGCTCCCACCCATTCCCTGTGCTCCCAGCGCCCTGGGAAACGCAGCTGGGCAATGACGATGGCACAGAAAGCAGCTCCTTCAGCCTGCGAGCTGCAGCAGAAGTTTGGGGTTTGGGTCAGTGGTGTCCAGCCCCAAAGTGTAACTGGGCTCTCACCCGCTCCTGGCCAAGCTGCCCCTCTGGGTGGGCACTGCCAGCCCTGGGTCCCAGTCCGGCAAAGGGAATGTGCACCAATCTGTGCAAAATCAATTAAAATCCACATTTCCAATGTGGGACAGGCCAGGGACCGGAGCCTGCTGGTGTTTCCTCAGCCCATCAGGCCCTAATTGCTGCTTTTCCTCATACCCATCCTTTCGAGGGCTGTTTCGGTGCTCAGAGCCTGCTGAGGACTTCGGGGACTCTTTTAGAGATCCACTTGTCTGTCCCTCTGCTCTGCGATTTCCTTCCCAGCCTGCAGATGTTCATTAGTGGAGCATCTCAGGGAATTCGTACACATTCCGTGATTATTGTCACCAAAACGACACCGGCCACATCGGCCTGGACAGCAACAACAACAATCCAGGCCTGACAAGCTCTTTAAGCAGTTCCCAGCCAGGTATTGGTTAGCTGGTTCTGGCTTAGATATTGAAGAGCAGAATTTTATTGTTTATTGCAAATTGTTTATTGCAAATATCCGATCGTGCACCATCCAGCAGCTCTCGCTTGGGAGAGCGGAGTTATCCCTCTGATTTCCCTCTCTCCTGCTTGTGGGAGCCAAGTGCAGGGGATGTGGGGAGCTTGTGGGGCTGGAGGGGATGTGGGGAGCTGAGGCTGGAGGGGACGCAGGGGTCTTGTGGGGCTGGAGGGGATGTCGGGAGTTTGTGGGGCTGGAGGGGATATAGGAAGTTTGTGGAGCTGGAGGGGATTTCCTGGGGCTGGAGGGAATATGGGGACTTTGTAGGGCTGGAGGGGATGTGGGGAGCGTGAGCTGGTGGGGACACAGGGATCTTGTGGGGCTGGAGGAGATCTGGGGAACTTGTGGGGCTGGAGGAGATGTGGGGAACCTGTGGGGCTGGAGGGTTGTTTGGCAAAGGACAGGGCTGTGGGACACTGGTGTAAGCCCCAGCTGCAGGAAGTTCTGGTGTCCCCAGGGATCACCACTCTCGCTACCCTCACCAACCACCCCACAATCTCGTTTCTGGGACAGCATCCAGCTTTCCCACACTAGAGCTGAGTGGATTTTGTCTTTCCAAATTCCAGCCTGGTTAGGAGGCCGGAGCCCTCAGCAGGGTTTTATTGCTCCAGCAATGCCTGGATGAGATGATTTAGTGACCAAACCAAACTTGGGACAGATAACATCGTCCAAGTGCCACTTTGTCCCCTGCCTGTGCCACCGTCCCTGCTGGGAGCAGGGGCAGGTGAGGGCTGTGGGGAGGGGACCCTGCTGACTCTCAGCAGCGCCTTTCAGCCCTAAAAGTCTCTACTCAACCCACAAATGGGTGTCAAGGCACAATCAGCACCTTCCTGTTTCTACAAGCTCCCTGTAGGTGACTCTTCCAACTGCAGTGTGGATCAAAAATATGCCAGAATGTGAACAGAAGGTAATTTTAGGTCTGTGATTTCTTTATAGAGATTATCATCAAATTTAGATCCGTTGCTGTCAGCACAAACCACCCACCCAGAGACCTGGTTTTCCTGAGGTGTTGCAGACAGCATTTCCCTTTTCGGGAACTCTCTGGGTGCCCCACTTCCTACCCAGCCCTGCTTTGCCTTGGTCAGAAAACTCCCAGGGACCCACCCATTCTCATCCCACCCCATGGCTCCTCTGGGACAGGACAGACTCAGGAAAAAGGCTCCTGAAAGCACAGAATTCTCTCTCCCATCTCCTCACTCCTCTTTCCCCGCTCACAAGGCACCGAGAGATTCCTACACCTGACACTGCGCCTGGACTCTCATCCCATTACTCGCCTGTCTGATCTGCTTTTCAATTCCCTGCACTTTTTTTTTTTTTTTTTTGCCTTTCTTTAATTTTTTTCCCTTCCCACGGCGGTGAGTTTCACAGTTTAATCAGGCGCTGCTTGAGAAAACGCTTCCCTCCGTGCTCTTTAAACTCGCTGCAGCGATCCCTGCCTTGGGGGGCCTCTCACGCCTGCCTTTGACAGAGTGTGAATAATCTGTCCTCGCTGCCTCCTCTGTCATTTACCATTTTAGAGCCCCTGCCCCTGCCTCCCCAGGGCGGGCCCGTGCAGAGAACTTCTTGCAACGCAGAGTCCCGATCAGCCCCATAAATCACAGCTTCGGAGCTGGAGAACTTCATCTGTTACCTGCTGAGGCCACAGCGAGCCGGGAAACGGAGCTGTGGGGACCAGACAGACACAGGAGCTGGGCCTTGAAATGACGTGGGGCTGGGATGGGGCTGGAAGGATGGACAGCAGCCCGGCCTGGGGCCGTGGGGGCAGCCTGGAGGCTCCAGCTCCGGGCATTTACACTCCTCCCTTTCCTGAAGCTGGAATGCCTGGGATTTCGGGGGAGATTTAGGAAATTGAATACAAGCAGCTTCCAAAACACTGAATTCACTCTCTGAGTTACTGTGGCTGAAGTCCCCTGAATCACCGAGTGGTAACACTTTCCTTTCTAAAGGAAAGCCACCATGTGATCTACTTAGTGATGGCTTTATCATTCTTTAATTGCTGCTTTTGTCTCTAAACAAAAAAAAAATAAGCAGGCAAAGAAGCCAAGAAAAGTATATATTTACATCAAATCAATTGAGGCACATGAATGAAAGGAAATGAACCAATTTGCCAGGCAGGAAAGGTTAAGGATGATTACATGGATTAAAATCTGTGCAATCTCTTTGCAGCACTGCTCATTCTAGACCGTGGTTACGGGACAGAAATAGTCCTGTATTTTATGCCACTAAAAAAAAAGGGGTTTTGATGCTCTAGGTGGAGAAACAGAGAGCTGGTGGGAGCTGGCCAAGCTCTCCAGTGGCAGGCAGGAAACCTCGGTCACCGGGGTCTTTGATCTTGGCATCTCACAGCTCCATCCTCCCTCTCATTCGACGTCGCTGTTGTACCACGAACGGTGAGAAACGACACGACCAAGATCCGGAGAAAATGGCTTATTTAATTAATTATAAATCGATTTTTATAACTTGGGTCACCAGCATGGCATAAAGTCATTGGTTCTTTGACCCACCACCTCTCAGAATGATTGGTGGGGGCCATTTGAAAATATTTTCCTCAGAATACTGAAACAATTGATCTGAATAACAACAGATGTGAGATAGAGAGTTGGTTTACAAAAACCCGTAGCAGTGTTTTTCATAGCTTTCATGAGAAACACAGAGCTCTCACAGAACGCTGCAGAAAACTGGAAAATTTCTCTGCTGAAGCTTTTCGGTGTCCACAATTCCTGTCTCCTCAGCAAAGCTCTCCCAGATTTCCTTCCTCAGTTTTGTCTCCCACTCAAGTCTTCAGTGCTCTCCCAGGCACTTCGTGGTGGTTCCAGAGCTTTTCCAGGTTTCTCCTTGTCTTCAAATCCCCACTTAAGAAGTCCTGGTGCCAACCCGGCCTTGATGCTCTTGGAGGTCTTTTCCAGCCTCAGTGATCCTGTGATTTCACACCCACTGCTTGTTTCCGAGACATTTCCTCCGTTTTGGGACTGCCTCAGGCATTCTCCTTTGCTGCTTCACCTCCAAACAGGACAAATGGAAATGATCCACGGAAATTCAGGCTTCCCTTTCAGTGGAGAGCAGTTCACACATTGCAGCGAGGAGATTTCAGAAGTGCTAATGTTTCTGTAGTACACTGAAAACTATGAATGAAAAGGAACACGCCGGAGCTTCAAAATAGCCTGGGGTGAGATTTTTTCTGATGAGGAGGAGACGCAGCGGAAAAAAACCCCCAAGATAATTTTATGCGCAACCCAAGATGGAGCAGGGAGGCTTTTTCATGTCAAAATTGGATCATCCTATTTTCGAAACAGCGCCTGGGTTCGGTCTCCACGAAGCTGTCCCTGCGAGGGAGCACTGGAGCTGAGCTGTCCCCTTTTCCGCTCCCTCACAAACCCCTGTGTGTGCTGTGTGTGCAGGTGCCGGGGTGCTCGACAGGGACAGGGACTGGGAACTCGAGTCAGAGCCACCAAGAGGAAATTCCCCAGCAGAGGTTCTTCCTTTGCAGGAATCAGGCAGGGGCCACAGCCTCCTCTGGGAGGTCATTTGGGGTGTGTCAGAACAGCAATAGCCAGGCTGGATGTTCAGCCAGTCCCAGGGCAGCACAAACTTCACTTCAATTACTTGAAACTCAGTTTTTACTGGTGTCTGAGGCTCAGCTGTGCAGTCTGTGTCTCTCCCAGGTCCCCTCCTGGCTGCTGTTTCTCCTGTCCTTCTCTCCAGTTGCTCACAGGGTGGGGAAAATGTCTGTCTTTCTAAAAACCATTCCTCCTGACTCTGTGTGCAGCAGAAGGGAACGACCAATGGGCAGATTTCTGTGCTTTGTGCTTAATAACAGAGCACACAGAGGGCTCCCACGGCTCCCGCAGGGCGGGAAGTGCCAAGAAAACAGTGACAACAGACAGAGAAACGTATGAAAGTAGAAATAAGACTAAGAATGAGGGGTGATAATTCTGTATTTGCCTCCAAAAGCAACCCCTTCCTTTGAAAGCTGGGCTCAGGACCCTTCCACGGCCATCAGATCAGATCCACGCAGCTGGGAATTGCTGTGGGAGCACACGGGACAACAGGGAGCTCCACGGAGGAGAAGCTCTGGGAATGTCTCAGGGCATTCTGAGGAATGTCTGAGCTCCTGCTGAGGACAGACCTGCCCCTGGAGCCAGGCCAAACTTAAAGGAAAACACCCAAACATTAAGGGCAGTGTCACGCGGCCTGGGGAAAGGGATCTGGCATGCTGGGGTGTAAATTATGGCAGAAGGCTGGATAGGGAATGCTCCCAATAAAGCCACGGGGTTCTGCTGTGCTCCTGCATGCCTGGCGTCCTGAAAACTCCAGAACGTGGGAAGCACGAAGGGACCTGGCTGGGATAGCACAAAAGCCGTGTCCTGTGAAGTCTGAGGGGAAAAGGAGCCCCACCAGACTGTGAGAGGTGTGGAGAAGCTTTGTGTGAGCCCGGTTTGGCCCTGGTTGTGGTTAAAGGCTCCAGTCCTGAGTCACGCTGGAAACCAGAGCAATGATCTGCCGTGTTACGTGAACAAGAGACTCAAAAATCACTCCTCTGGCAATCAGAGAGGCTTTCTTTAGGTTTATCCTACCTGCCCAGCCTCCCCAGCTGCACTTCTGTTAGGAGTGCAGGAGGAATTTCCATCCACTCCTGCTGCAAGTGTTGTTTACAGCAGCAGCAGCAGCAGCATCCTGTACGAGTTCAGGAGCTATGGCATTAAATCTTTGGGATTTAATTACCGACATAACCAATCCTGCAGGAGTCCTCTCTCCATCCTGCAGGTCTGAGGGTGATTCCTGTGCAGCGTCCCCGTCGCTGGGGACTCACAGCGCCCTGAACCTCCTGTGTCAGCACCACCTCGTTGCTGGCCACGGGACAAAACCCCACAAAATCCTCGTGTTTATGGTGTTCTTTATCATGGGGATGCCAGGTCGCTGCCTCTGTTTGCATCCTCAGCACCGTGCCAGGCTGGATGCCCCTCTCCTCCCAGCCCCACCTCGGTTTCCTCGGCAGGCACAGAGCTCTCCTTGTCTCTCTCCCCACTTCATTTAATTTTTCCTGTGGAGGCAAGACATCTGTACGTCCATGTCTTTGTACGTTCTTAGCCTTGCTCCACCTCTCCAGACCTTTACCTGCTTGGCTCGGGCTCCAGGTACCAGGAGTAAAACATGTATTTGTGGAATAAGTCATTTTAAAATTTGTTCTTGCTAATTATTACCTTCGTTACGGCTCAGTCCCGAGGGAGCGCTTCAAGTTTGAGAGCTTTCTAATCAAATTGTTCTGAAGCTCATTTTGAGGTTCATTAAAACATGGGAGGATCTTTCATCTTGATATAACTTTTGAAACTGCTAATGGTCTTAAATAAAATAGGAGCCTTGTGAGAAGCGCACCAAATATACCAGGAAGGCTTTCAAAGAAAGGAGCGAGAGGGTGATCATTTAAAAGCGTTTGTGAAGGAAGTTTTCCAGATTAGATAAAGAAAATGGAGTGGGAAAATGTTCTGTGGGTTCAGCACAGAGCAAAAAAGCTCCTGGGCTAAGGTAAAGAGCGAACCTGCTGGGGGTTCTAACCTAAAACCCTTAGGCCGGGTCTGCAAAATCACGGCCGAGCCCATCGCTGCATCCAGCTGGAGGAGGATCAGTATTCCACGGATGAATCAGTGAGGGAAAACATGCCAGAAAGGAACAAGGTCAGTCATATTCCCAGTTTCCTTGTTCCTGAATTGCTGCCTTACCTGCTGGGGGTGGGCTGCTGAGGAGCAACTGTTGCCCTGAGTTTGCAGCTTTTCGATGTTTTCATTTTCTGTAACAGTTTCTCACACACTTTCTGTAAACATAGCCATGTTTTGTTAACCGTACTTTATTGTTTTTCATTCCATTCTCCTAGGCGGAGACGTTTGATGGACTTTTCCTTTGACCAGTGTGATTGAGGGGTGGTAATTTCTCCCTCCAATCCACGGTGGTTTTTAAGAACATATAATAAAGCTCGGGGTCTCTGACCCCGGGGCCTTTCCTTGCTTCTCTCCTGACAAGGTGTCTGCGTGGTTCTTTCGTGTCCAAGTGCGACATCTGGAACAAAACATGGCTATGTTTACAGAAAGTGCGTGAGAAACTGTTACAGAAAATGAAAACATCGAAAAGCTGCAAACTCAGGGCAACAAGCAACTCCGTCCCTTTGCAAGAACACCCTGCACATCTCCAGCTATTTCACAGCCTGTAGCCGTAAGGGAGTCAGGCCCATATTTTCCCCCTTAATTTACAAGATTGTTTGCACACTGGGATGCCAGATGGCCTGAACTTTAAGTTAGGAGATAATGTAGTCAAATGCCAGCCTCCCATCCTGAGAGGAGCAAAGAAAATCCCTCTGAAGAGGCAGCTTCTCGCCGAGTGCTCACAAACACCTCCACCGAGGGTTCCACGCCTCTGCAGGGGCAGCAGCAGCTTCAGACATCCCTCCGTGGCTCCAGGCTGTCTGGGAGAGGAGCAGCTGCTCTGGGACACAAAAGTCACAGAATCTCAGAGTCACAGAACATCCTGAGCTCGGAGGGACCCACAGGATCATTGATCCAGCCCCTGGCCCTGCCCAGACACCCCAACAACCCCACCCTGGGTATCCCTGGGGGCTCTGGCAGCCTCGGGGCCGTGCCCATTCCCTGGGGAGCCTGGGTAGTGCCTGTTCCTGATATCCAACCTAAACCTCCCCTGGCACAGCTCCAGTGGCTCCCTGGGTCCTGTCTCTGGTCACTACAGAGATCAGAGCTGGCACAGCACTCCAGATGTGCCCTCAGGGCTGGGCAGAGGGGCAGGGTCACTCCAGATGTGCCCTCAGGGGTGGGCAGAGGGGCAGGGTCACTCCAGATGTGCCCTCAGGGGTGGGCAGAGGGGCAGGGTCACTCCAGATGTGCCCTCAGGGGTGGGCAGAGGGGCAGGGTCACTCCAGATGTGCCCTCAGGGGTGGGCAGAGGGGCAGGGTCACTCCAGATGTGCCCTCAGGGGTGGGCAGAGGGGCAGGGTCACTCCAGATGTGCCCTCAGGGGTGGGCAGAGGGGCAGGGTCACTCCAGATGTGCCCTCAGGGGTGGGCAGAGGGGCAGGGTCACTCCAGATGTGCCCTCAGGGGTGGGCAGAGGGGCAGGGTCACTCCAGATGTGCCCTCAGGGGTGGGCAGAGGGGCAGGGTCANGGCGGGGTCACTCCAGATGTGCCTCCAGGGCTGGGCAGAGGGACAGGGTCACTCCAGAGGTGCCCCCAGGGCTGGGCAGAGGGGCAGGGTCACTCCAGAGGTGCTCCCAGGGCTGGGCAGAGGGGCAGGGTCACTCCAGATGTGCTCTCAGGGCTGGGCAGAGGGGCGGGATCACCCCTGACCTGCTGGGAATGCTCTCCTGACTCCCCCCTCTGATGGAGCTGGTTCGGTGACTCCGCTGCCAGGGAGGGTCACTGCTGTCTCCAGGCTCACCCCGTGTTTGTTTCGTTCCCCTTTTCCATCGCCGCGGTTATGATTTGGTTTTCAGCAGCATTCAGTTCCCTCGATGGGGAAACGATTGGCACTAATTGATAAAATGCTTTCATTTACTCGGTGACAGAATTATTAGAGGCTGATAATTGATGGAGTGATATCACACAGCTTTTTTTCCGATGATCACATTAATTATAGATCCCTCCTGCTTTCTCGTCTGCGGCACTGCTGCTCCCATTCATGTTCATTTAACTCGACCGTGCATTTCATTAGAAAACAATAACGTGTGATTGTACAGAGCCAGAATCCCGGCCAGAAACAGCGGCCTGAGCATCACCATTTAACACCAGGAAGGCAATCATTTTCTGGAGTGCATTTCGGAGGAGTTTTTGCTTCATTTGTTCCGTGAGAGGCTGGTCCAGAGGCCGCTGAACCCGGGAAGCCGTCCTGTCAGTTCCAAGGGATGTGGATCCGCATGAGAATGAAGTGATCACGGCCCCAGGGCAGCAGCAGGTGTTCCAAAGGCTTCCAGCTCTTTTTGATGCAGATTAAGTAAAAGTTCGGCCCTGGGAAGACACCCTGCGGAACGAGGAGGGTTCCTGTTAGAGGGCATGACCCTGGAACAGGGGCTGGTGTGAGGGCACTGGGGTGTCTTGTTTGAGTTCTTAGCTAATTATCTTCTGGAAACCGGGATTCAGTGTCTGAAATTCAGTTTGCTTTCAGGATTCAGTGTCTGAACTGAGACTGCAGAAAGAGAAAATTTCTGCTGTTAGTCACGGAATCGTGGAAAGGTTTGGGTTAGGAGGGAACTTAAAGCCCATCCAGTGTCACACTTAAAGCCCATCCAGCCTGGCCTTGGACACTGCCAGGGATCCAGGGGCAGCCACAGCTTCTCTGGGAAATCCATTCCATAGCACTGTCCTTAAAGCAGCATGGAAAGGTTTTAAGAGATTTTCACACGGGGATGTGCAGTTTGTCACACGGGGATGTGCAGTTTGTCACACGACTGTAACCACACAGAGAATCCATAAATCCAACAGATTTTCCTTGTGGGAAGTCTTCCTGCATGCCCGTGAGAGAGCCAGCTTGGGGTAAAGGCAGCAAGAGCAGGGAGCGGTGTCAGGTTCCACGTGTGGGTTGGTGATGGGGAGCCAGGGAAAGATAAATAAGGCTGAGAAAGGTGCAGGGTGCGCTGCCCCCCAAGCAGAACGGAGCTGCAGAGGGGAACTGGAGGCAGGAGTGGGAAAATGCAGCGCGGAGGAAGCTGAGCCATGAGGGGGGCTCACCCTGCTCACGTTTGTTCTCAAATATAATCTTATTTTCTGCAGAAAAGGAGGCTCAGGGGGGACCTTGTGGCTCTGCACAACTCCCTGACAGGAGGGGGCAGCCGGGGGGATCGGGCTCTGCTCGCAGGGAACAGGGACAGGAGGAGAGGGAACGGCCTCGAGCTGGGCCAGGGGAGGTTTAGATCGGATATTAGGGAATATTTATCCGTGGAAAGGGTGCTCAGGCCTTGGCGGGGGCTGCCCAGGGAGGTTTGGAGTGCCCATCCCTGGAGGTGCCCAAGGAATGCCTGGAGGTGACACTCAGCGCTCTGGGCTGGTGGGGATCAGTCACAGCTTGGACTCGATGATCCCGGAGTTTTTTCCAGCCTCAAGGATTCCGTGATTCCCTTCTCTGATTCCCTGAAGAGCCTCTTGGCCTTGCTCAGCCGAACCCTGCGTCCAGCCCCACGCTGTGTTTAACACCCACTGGCTTCGCTCCTCTCCTGGCGCTGATTTGCAGCTTCCCCCCGCTCCGGCTCGGCCCTCCTGGATCTGTGAGTTCTTTAAGACAGGAGTGACTCCGAGCACACAGCACAAAGGATTATCCAGGGGTGCCAGGGCACAGAGCTGAAGGAATTAAATACGTTCCAGCTTTGCTTCCATCAGCAGCATTTTGCTGCTGCTCTGGCTCGGGAGACAAACATATGGCCCTGTGTGTGCTGGGAACGAGGGCTCCCCTGACACTTCTCACTGACATATGAGACAGGACAAGCTCTAATTTGCTCTCCCCTGGCAGCAGGAAGCATCTGCGGTGCTGGGAGCACTGGGACAGGGCAGGAAAACTACAAGGTAAAGGGCATCCTAGTGAGGGGAAGAGAAAAACTGTTAATTGGCATTAAAAATAAACCTGAGACTCAGTTTGAAGGGAGGGCGGCTGCAGTGTCAGGTAAAACTGGGGAGGTTTCACTGAAAATGCAGAAAATGAGCTGAAAGCTGGAAGAAACTTCCCTCTGAGGGATGAGGTGGGTGTTTGCCTCTCGGCCTCTGAAGGCGGGCGTTGGTTGGGATTCCAAAACATCAGTTTGACAAAAATGGCACAAAAATGCCCTGCACGGGTCAGCTACAGAGAGGGGACAGCTGGGGAGCGGTGACAGAGGGGACAGAGTGACAGGGAGGGCAGTGCATGGACAACCCAGTGTTTTACCCTGGATTTCCCTGTTGAAGCACTGGAGGAATATCGGGGTGGGACCCCTGCCAAGGGAGCAAACAGGGCTGGGGGAGAGCAAATCAGAGGGGCCTGAACTCCTCCCAGAGGTCTGCACAGCCCCAGAGGAGCCCCTGCTGCTGCAGCCCTGTGCCTGGGACAAGCAGAGCACTCCTGGGTCCAGGGGAGGGCAGGGTGTGCAGCGGGACACGAAGGCACAGCTCCGGGAGAAAGGAGCAATCCCCAGAGCCGGGGGATGGCAGAGCAGAGATTTCCATCCAGAAAACACCACGGGTCTGTGCTGAGAGCCCTTTGCCATCAACCCCCTCCCAGGGTGGCCCTCAGCAGCCACAGCAAGCCTGGGGACATGGATCACACCCTGCTGTGCCCACGTGTCCCAGATGGAGAATCCTGGAGCCGCAGGGTCCCACCGAGTGCCAGAGAGGCAGATTCCCATCTATTCCCTTCATGGCAAAGAGTGCTGGAAATGCAGCAGGGCCCTGAGGCAGGAGAGGCAGGGACAGCTCCCCCGGGGCCGTGCACGGGCGAAGGGACCTTCCTGGGGGCAATTCCTGTGCCCAGCACGGAAGGACTGAGAGCAAACCCTGGGGGTTGGATCAAGTGCCACAGGTACAAGCCATGGCCACTGCACAGGTCCTGGTCCAGCCTTTGCGGGGCTGGGAGGAGGCTGAACCCACAGAGAGAGAACATCCCGAAGGCTGTAGAGGGCAAGGACATTTTCCACCCCGTGTTCTGGGGGTGTGTGCCCGACCTCTGCTTCGCGTTTCAGCTCCATCCCTTCGGGCTGCAAAAACCTTCGAGCACAGCCTGTGGCTGGGATGATTCCCACGTGGTCACGGTGGAATGACCTCTCCTGAGGGCAAGGGAATTGGATGGGCTGGACATTGGATATTGGGAAGGAATTGTTCCCTGTGAGGGTGGGCAGGCCCTGGCACAGGGTGCCCAGAGCAGCTGTGGCTGCCCCTGGATCCCTGGCAGTGCCCAAGGCTTGGAGCAGCCTGGGACAGTGGAAGGTGTCCCTGCCCATGGCAGGGGTTTGGAACAGGATGGGCTTTGAGGTCCCTTCCATGGTCTGTGACATAACCCTGGGTGGGCACAGGTTCAGTTCCCAACGAGTGGCAGAGGAAAAATCAAGTTCTTTCTCTCCTTCCATCCCTTGGAAGTGCAGTGGCAAACTCGATTCTGGACTCTGTATTCTGGATGAAGCGGCCCAGCATGTGGGGCTGGAGCAGGGAGAAAGCCAGAGCAGGAGAAATGAAGGAACAACACGAAATTATTTCATCTTTCTGTTATCACTTAGCCCGGCATTAGGACATCAAAAAGCCGCTCTCCAAAACTCAGGAAACGTTAAAATATGTGGGGTTTGCTGTGTAAATCTGCTGGATTTGTGCATGTTGCCTTCTCTCTCCAGCCATCGGCACTGCAAACTTTTATTTGTTAATAAAGCTGGGTTGCTGGGGGAGCCTGGACAACGGAGTATTGGAAAGCAGCAGGAAATAGTGCTGCATTTCACCGGGAAGAATCAATGGATTCAATACCATCACCGTTATTTGCTGAGCTCCTGAGCTGTTTGCAGTAGGCAGAGTCCCACTCCCCGTGCCCGACAACCCCAAACTGCTATTACTTAAAAGCAGAGAAAACATTGCAGCTGGGAAGTCTCAGAACCGGCCTTTTATTGAAACTCGCATTTCATCGCTCACGAGAGACGTGAAAAATCAATTTCAGCAGACATATTTTTTTTTAAAGCAACATCTAATTGCTTGCAAATAGGGGCTCGGAGCAGAAGGGCCTCCTTCAATTATAAAGCAGCAGCGTGGCAAGGGAAGAACACGATGTCTATTACTTTTTTTGATAAATCAATAAAAAAAATAAACAAACGGCGGCAGATTGGTCCCGTGGGGACGCTGAGTCCACTCCCAGGATGAATTTTATAGGCCTTATAAAAACAGAGTTTATATGATGGCGTCTTAATTAGAGAAGAGCTTCCAGTGCTGCTGAGTGTTTTTATGAATTCCTGTCCACGGGCCAGCCAGGCTGGAATCGCTGCTCTTCCTGGGGCTCACTGGTACAGCCACAAACCCCCTCTCAGAGCTCATTCCTTGCCGTTTTGGCTGCTCTCAGAGAAGATGAGACAGGAAACTGAAGCTGGGAGTGGAGTCTAGATGAGAAATGCTGATGTTTTGATGTTTCTCCTTTCTGAAAACAGGAGAAAAAAAGATATTTAAAAATACCCACTCTGGTAACAGAAATTTGGGACAGATCTTGCGATGTTTCCATTTCGCTTTCAATCTTTGAAGATTTCTCTTGTAGCCTGCAAGTGAAATTTTAAAATAAATGTCATTTAGAATTAAAAAAAACAAAACCTGAACAAACAACAAAAAACCACCCTGGTCACAGATCTTTTTCGAAATCTGAAGAGATATTTGAAGAATTTATGATTATTTACTTTTAAATGGGAGATCTGGATTTGTCCAATTAGTCATAAAATCATCATGGAATGGTTTGGGTTGGGAGGGACCTCAAAGCTCATCTCATCCCACCAGGGACAGCTTCCACTATCCCAGGTTCTTGTCATAAATAATTATTCCTTCAGGACACTCTTATTTGTCACCTCCAGTAAATGATGAGAGAGGAATTTGGAATCACTGAGCATTATCCCTAAACTGTTAAAAATCGACGAGTTATAATTGGTGTAAATGGAATTCTTTATCTGTAATTTGAACCCAAGCTTTATAAATCCTTGTGAAACTCTGGAAATTAATTGGAAATTAATTACCACTTCCTAAAAAAAAAAAAATAGTATTTCTAGTTCTAACCCACAACCAGGTGCCTTCGAGGATGCGGGCAGTGCCCAGGTTTGCCCAGATCAGCCCATTTTGTCGTGAAATTTGGGATCTCTGTGCTTGGAAGTCCTCAGTGGTGGGTCTCAGTCCAGCTGCCGCAGCTGCCCTGGTGCTGGGGGCGAGCCCGTGCTCGGAGCGAGGGGGTGCTGGCGGAGCTGGTGGCTCTGATGGGGTGGCAGAGGTGTCCCCTGCAGATGGGCGGTGCCGCCCTGGGCAGCCTCAGGCAGGATGAGCTTGGACCACGCTGGGAGAGGGGACAAGGAACGGGATAGTCCAGCCGAAATGCAGGGCCTGGGCAGGCTGTGAGCTCTGGCGGTGTCACTGGCACCACGCGCTGCCCCAGACACCCGAAATCCCTTTGCTGGCTGCGGCTGTGCCCCGGCGGGGATCTCTCGGAGCATCCATCCATCCATCCCCGTTTGGAGTCACCCTTGCCCTGGCACACCTGAGGCTGAGCTGCTCTGGGGTGGAGCAGGGATTTCCTCCTGCTGCGAGCTCTTCCCTGCAGGAGCAGCTCATTCCTTGTGCCACCTGCTCCCGCTGTCACCAAGTGTCGCTGTGGAACCCGGGCCGGGGATTCATAAGGCATCCAGAATTCAGGAGAACAGGATTATTTATTAATATACAGATGGGTTTTTGTATGTTAGTTCGCTTAATGTTTGTTTGAATGGCAGAAAGTTATTGGACCTCCGACCAACCACCCATCAGCGTGATTGGTCGGTCCACACAACAGCCATTTCAAAATATTTTTCTCAGAATATCATAACAATCCTTTGGTAAAAACAGCAGGTGTAAAGATAGAGAAATAGTTTACAAAAAACCCTTAACAGTGTTTTTCATAGTTCCTGTGAGAAACATAAAGTTCTCACAGAATGCAGCAGAAAGGTGAAAAATTCCTCTGCTAAAGCTTTTCAGTGTCCACAACCAAGGGATGCCAAAAACACCCCCTGACCCCTCCTGCAGCCTCCAGCGGCCTCTGCAGCGCTGGGAATGCTCAGCTCTGCTTCCCCAACCCTCTCCACTTCCTCTTCCAGTGATGCCTTTTCCTCCTCCGGTCCTAAAAACACGAGCCAGCCACAGTTAGGGCGGTAAAAGGGGCACCTTTATCTGGGGATCCTCAGGTGCACAAATCCATCAGGTGGAGGGCGCCGAAGGCCGCACGTGACACGTGAACAGTTTTTATAGATTCTGTAAGTTTTTATAGGTTCTACAATTTCATAGATTCTATAAATTCTAAAAACAGGAACTCCCCAGTTAGGAACCCGCTCGGTGAAGTAATCTCCCCAGTTCTAGCGACTTCTAGATTCTCCCCCGTTCAGAAGAGATCCAGGCCCTGTTCATAAGAATGTGTCTCCGAAAGCTGGTTTCAGCCTTGGTTTCTAAGGAGAACCAAGACAGCACAGGGATCGTGGAATTTGCTTTGTCTTTCTGCCTAGGAAAATGCTGAAGCTAAGCTACTATAAGAAGTCACAAAGCTGCAGATATGTGTGAAGGATACAGGAAATATATAAAAGGAAAAAGAGGTAAAAACCAAAAGGGCATCACCAGCAACTCCCCCCTCCGCATTCCCTGGGATCCACCCGTCGGTGTAAGGGCTTTTCCCTGGAACTGGGCCTTGCAGAGCTGCCCTCCTGGCCATGCCTCTCCCGCATCGAAGGTGGATCTCCGGGCCGCTCGCCTAACAGCCGAGGCGCAGATTTAAACGTACGCATACCTAGACAGGCAGAGTGGAAATCTCACCATATTTGATTAACCTGAATTATTTGCTTTCATAAACAAGTAGGTTTTGAAGATCTCTCCAGGACTGCAAATGATTTTGGCAATTATCTCGGAGAGATAACTGCAGATTTCAAAGGACGATGCTCTAGCAGGGAGAAGGGAGGGTGCAAGGTGACCTGCTGCAGTAATCCACCATGAAGATTGGGGAGGAAGACATCAAAAGGAGCTGGGTTTATTGATGCAATTCCTATTAACAGGATTAGTGGCGATAGCAGAGGAAAACTGCCCTGGACAAGAGAGATTTCCCCTCAGAGGCCTGACAACAGCAGTTGTGTTCCTGCAGGCCCCGCACCTGGGTGAGAGGCTGGGATAGTGAAAGTCCCTGCCCACGGGGGTGGAATAAAAGGAGTTTTAAGGTCCCTTCCAACCAAACCATCCTGGGATTTTATGATTTTTTTTGACTCAGAACGCATAATTTTAACTAAGAGATCTAAAATCCTCTTGACTTCTCAGAACACTGAATTAGGAAAAACAAAACCCAACTTGCCCAGCTGGAGATGCCAAAATGGGGCTTCTTTTGACAATTTAGAGATTAATTATTTTAACTCTTCACACTGCTTATTTTCCAGTGACTGGAACTGCCTTTTGTTTTTCTTTTTTTCAGTCTAGGATAGCTTCTTTTTTACCAAGAATTGCATTTCTGTTCCCCTACAATACTCAAAACCATCTGATAAAACTCATGATTCATTCTTGCCTTGGAGTGTGGATCCCCCAAGCCACCCTTGGCTGGGGTGAGGGGGGTGGAATGCTGTGCTCGGAGTCTCTGATTAAATTTCCAGATTGCAAAGCTGGAATGTAAATGATAGATGGTGACAGGCAAAGGTGTCACCGAGGCAGATGCTCAGACATTTATCCAAGCAGCTTTATGTGGAGGGGAAATTGAATTTTCAACCAGTGAAAAATTTCAGAAATTGAAAAAAAAGTATTATTGAAAATTCTTTGGACTTCCTTTTCTTCTTCTTTTTTTTTCCCCCTTTGATTTTACTGGAGGAAAACTCAGCTTCTGCAAGGCAAAATCAGTCTCTTCCAACCTGCTTTCCCTGTAAAACCCTACTCTGGCTTGGATATCTTGGCCAATTGGACTCAGATAATTCTGTCAAGTTAAAAATAGACAGAAAATTTGCATCCGCAGTTCATATTTTCAAGGGAGTGTTCATTTGCTGTAACACAACAGCACCGAGAAGGTCACTCCTTCCAAATATCACCAAAATCACCAAAACGAAGAGAGTTTGAGCTGAATAATGCGAGGAATGAGGAATTTCAGGGTCTGAAATCCCAGCTGTGTCCCAGCCCAGCACCCTGAGCCTCCAGCACAGAGGGAGCTGCTTAGGTTTTCGGATGCAGGATGGAAGCAGGAGCTGGGATTTGTGAGCATTAATGTCGCTGTCGTACCTGGGACGGAGAGACACGAGCCAGGCAGAATCCAGGAAAAGTGAATTATTTATTAATATATGGATAGGTTTTTATCCCCTCGTTCGCTAGGATGGCATAAGGTTGTTGGTTCTTTGACCCACCACCTCTCAGAATGATTGGTGGGGGCCGTTTGAAAATATTTTCTTCAGAACACCGAAACATCTCTGCCGAATAACGACAGGTGTAAGATAGAGAGTTAGTTCACAAAAACCCGTAGCAGTGTTTTTCATAGCTTTCGTGAGAAACACAGAACTCTCACAGAACGCTGCAGAAGACTGGAAAACTTCTCTGCTGAAGCTTTTCAGTGTCCACACATCGACTGCAGGCAATGACCTGGCTCTGCTCCTGGAGCAGCTGACGGTCTCCATCTGCACCCAGGAATCAGGGAAGGTTCCTCACTCCCTGCCAGGAGCAGGTGACAGTGGGCAGGAATTGGGGTCTCAGGTTGGCCTTGGTGATCTCGGGGGCCTCCCCATCCTCAGAGCTGTGTGTGAATGTCTGGGAGGGCGTTCTGTGCCACAGGATCCACTCATCACCCCCTCCTCACCCAAGCCTTCCTGCGCACTTTGATCCAAGATTGGATTTGACGATCTCGGAGGTCTTTCCCAACCCTGCCGACGGTGAGGAGGGGGATTTGCCAAGCAGAGCTCTCTGTTACCTGCGTTACCCTGCTCAGCCTCCCGCAGAGTTTGTGCTGCACGAATCCGCCCTGCACGGCTTCCCCGGTTCCAGACCCGGCGCTCCGTGCTGCCCAGGAGCCCGCCGTTATTGACCCCGAGCCGCGCTAGAACGGCACAAATATTGACAGGCACCGAGGTAAACACGCAGCTTTATTGACCCAGGGGTAGCAGTTAGCCAGGTTTACAGAACCAGGAGGAATAGCAAATCATGTTTCATGAGCCGGGCTGTCAATGCAGCCTGTTATCACCTCCTGCTGCAAACGCCAGGGTTTCACGCGGACAGAGCTCACTCCCGCTCCCGGGAGAGCACATTCCCAGGTGGAGTGGAGCTGTGCTGGCCCCGTCTGAGCCCGTTCTCCCTCACTGACTCATCACAAGGCTCGCAGATGGTGCATTTTTATTAGCACAGACAAGAGAAAAGCTTCCCAGGAAACGATTCTGTGAGCGATTCCCGTGCAAGCCACCTAACGTGGGGTGACAGGGAGCAGAGAGACTCAGGACCGAGAAAGGAAATGTCATTCCCATCCCAACTCCTGCAAGTGCCCACTGGGATCCAACTGGCAATTAGGGGAAGCTGAGTGACCTCCACTGTCCAGCAGCTCACGTTCCACTGGATACCTGTGCCTCCCACGTATGTTGTGTGTCCGTTTTATTCATTTTTTTTATTTACAAACTACCTTGGGAAGCTTATGTAAGCTGCACCTGACACACATGGGAGGCGTTTCTGGGTCATGCTCTGTTAGAGCTCAAGCCAACTCCCCATAATTGATGCAGCTCCAAGAGAACATTTTCCTCCGGCACTTTATTTGATAATTATCCACCATGGGGTTCCTCAGCTGTTCCTGGCCGTGGTTTGGACAGGAAGCCAAGCTGGAGCGAGTCCTGTTGGAATCAGGTCCAGTGATTTCGGATAATGGAACTCCTACATGATCACCTTTCCTGGAGAAAAAGATGCTCCCGTTTGCTGCCACGACCCTTTCCAGGCAGTCTTGACTCAGACTTTTCCTCCTCTCAGAGGGGGCTTGGCTTAGACCATGTCCCAGCACCTCCTGTATCCCTCATCCCTCATTCCCTGCATACCAAAATATGGATCTTCTGGGAGGTTCTTGTTTCACTGAGGATCTTTCCTTTCTGTGGAGGTGGAAGTGAACTCCAGGGTGAGGATCTTTGATTTTGCACATCATTTCCCCCCCTGTCACCCAGCACTGGAGTTACCTGAACATGAGTAACCACAGGAGATCCATAGTGGTGGAAACTCAGGGATTTCACTTCTACCACGGACTCTGGTGATGGACTGCTCACTATGGAAACCCTTCCAGCCTCCTTCCTTCACCTTCTGGTAGAGATTGGCACAATCTGTTTGCCATGGGAGAGAGATTTGGGAGGGTCTAAGAGCTCTGGGGCTGCTGGAGAAATAAAACAAAGGACACTCACACTCCTGAGACAGCTCCACTCACTGCCACTCCCAGCCCACATCCAGCCTCACTTCATGAGAAAAACTTCTCCTGGATTAATGCAGATTCAGGGGGGGCAGTGAATATTCAACTGCCTCCACAAAGGAAAAAGGGAAGCACAACAAATTTTCAGGCTGAATATTAAGCAACAACTCGTATTAATTAAAACTAGACTTCAAGAATCTGGGCAGAGATCACAGTGAGGAGTGGGAGGTGGAGCTGAATGAATATTCAGCACCTCCTATTTCTGGGATTCTAATCTCACTGAGCTGTGGAATATTCTGGCTCTCCGCTGGCCAGGATGGTCTGAATTGGAAATATATTATGAGCTTCATAGAGTGGCATTATTGCTGAAACATGTCCTGGCTGATAAAGTGCTTTGCTGCAGCAAAATAGGCTCCAGAATCACTCGATTGTTGGTTTGCAGAATGTTCTGCGTTTTGTTTATTCATTGCCCACATTCTTATTTTTCTGTTGAGGTGCTTTAGCCACTAATTTTGGAAATGACTGGGCTTTTCACCAGATTAACTGGTCATGATCTAGGGAGGTGGTCTGGCAAAATTAAGGCTCTCTGTTAATAGTAGGATTTACTCCAGAAAACACTGGATTGTGTTGAAGCATCTGCTTCAGTGCCAGGCTGGAAAAGAAAAAGAAAAGGACCCCAAAACAGCAGAAATCATCAAATCCTCATGACCTTGAAGTCTGAGGAGCTTGAGCACAGAGTTTGCAGCCACCACAAGCACGCCTGGGACTCACAGGCACGCTCAGCTTCGTGGCTCCTGGTGTACACTGTCATTGCTATTACCATCAACATGGATATTTTATTTCTTTTTTTACATTTTTGCACCTTCCCCACGTGACTTGTGACTATTCTTCCCCACACTTGTTATTGAGTCTGTTATGAAATCCAATTACGCGATGTCCGGGACAGATCCTGTGCTGAGGACAGGTTCACACCTCTTCTGTTCCAATTTCTCCTCCAGCCCATAATAATAAATATTTAGAAAATAGGAATCCTGTGTCACAGCAGGTTGTGCCTTCCCTAACTGGCGTGTAGGTCTGAGGTCCAGTTTGCCATTTTCAGTTGTTCAGCTCATAGAAAGTCATGAAATATTCAGAGTTTCCTTGATGTTGCTGTAATTTTTTTGGATGCTCACATTTGCCCTGCAGCTACCACGACCCATGGCTTTAAATTCCCTGCAAGGACCTGGTAGGAAATGTCCTTGAACTGAGAGGATTTAAGCAAAACCCTTTTAGGTGGTTCAAAGGATATAAATCTGACAGGGTGAAACATTGACCAGAGCACTTCCAGTCCCCTGGGCCGTGTAAAGCAGCACAGGTGAGACCCAGGCTGAGCAGTAAAGTTGCTCTTGAACTGGACACTCCTTGAAGGACGCACATGTGAGGTCTCAGATTCCTCCCTACACCACCTTAACCTTGGCCTGTTGGTCTGTGATCGCAGCCCGGTGCTGGCTGACCCCACTGGACAGGTGGCACTGGAGTATGACTCAGAATAAAAGAATGAATCAGCCGTATTTTGCATATTTTCCTTCTTCTTCCACACCACCAGAGCAGGTCTCAGGCATGGAACCAGTGCAGGGAGCTGGTGGTGAATTCCCGTCCACATCCATCAGGACAGGCAGGGTTAATTCCAGTGCAGCCACAGGGCACCTTGGGCACCATCAGCACAGGGACAATCCCCATGGCTTTGTGCCTTCTGTGCAAACACCTGCCTCACACTCCCATAACTGTATTTATAGATCTGTATTTTCTCTGTAACTTCTGGGCAAAGTACCTGGCTCGAGATGTTTGACCTTGGCCAACTCTCGGCTTTGAAAATCTGTCTGCCCCCAGTGTTTTGACAAGTTAGGTGTACCAGTGTAATTAGCATTCCAGAGGTGATGCAGGGTCCCTCCCTCGCTGTGAAAGGTTCTGACTTCCTCCTCGGTGAATTAATCCTTTTATTCCTGGGTTTGAACTCGCTCGTTCTGTGGAATGACCCCAGATCTCTTCAGGGGTTTTCATTAAACACACACGGCTCCTCCTTGAAAAAATGGCTCTTCCCGCGGTGAGCAATCCTCAGATGTTGCACCTTTGTTTGAGCGGTTCGTGGTCCCCCCTGGGAGCACAGCCCAGTGACAAAGATCTCGTTCAGAGGAGCAGGAGTGGCCCAGCAGCCACTGCAGCGAGGGACCCTGCGGTCACAGCTGCTCAGAGATGCACATCCATCCCCCGAACTTGTCTGCTGCGACTCCCACTCAAAGGTTCCAAAGGCAAAGCATCTTGAAAGCTTTTGTGAGCTGGTTGAGATCAAAGAAATTTGGTTGCATAAATCTGGAATACTAAACTGGAATGAAAGGAAGCTGGCAGTGCGAATGGAGAGAAATGTAAATTCAGGACGTGGAACAATTTTCCCCAATGGACCCGTCTTGAGCTCCTCAGCCTCAGCCTCCGAACGAGCTGGCAAGGGCTGTTCTCACTTTGGACACAAAAGGGGGTGAGGCTGGGCTGGGCTCCCGATTTCCTTGGAACTGCTGGGATGGGGCAGCAGGGGTGAGCTGGAGCCTGCAGGACTGACCTCCACGTCCTCACAGAGGGTCAGTGTCCTCACCACAAGTTCAAGTCCCAGCTCTCTGCTTCGCTCTGACTTCTGGCTAGAGATTCCATGGAGGTGCCAAGAGTGTTTCCCAGTTAGGAATGTGTTGACACTGGTACATTCCCACGGGCAGCATCCGTTCTAAGACATCCACGTTTTTTGAGGAAAAGCTGTTTCTGGGAAGGGTCACTTCCCTGCTGTGATCCCACACCAGTCTGGAGCCATCTGGGTGACATTTCCTGCCATGGGCTGGGCCAGCAGCACCCTTTGCTCCACAGCTCTGCCTCCAGCACAGGGTCCTGGCCACAAGGGGCTTTGGAAGGTGCCACCAGTGATGGCTCTGCTCGCAGGGAACAGGGACAGGAGGAGAGGGAACGGCCTCAGGCTGGGCCAGGGCAGGCTCAGGTTGGACACCAGCAGGAATTTCCCCATGGAAAGGGTGCTCAGGCCTTGGCAGGGGCTGCCCAGGGAGGTTTGGAGTGCCCATCCCTGGAGGTGTCCCAGGAAGGCCTGGAGGTGGCACTCAGACCTCCGGGCTGGGGACAAGGCAGGGATCAGGCACAGGGTGGACTCGATGGGCTGGGAAGTCTTTTCCAACCAAATGATCCTGGGATTCTGAGTGATGTGGTCTAGCCTGAGGGAACTGAACCATTGGGACTCCAGCTCCCTTTCCACAGCAGGAACCTTTATCCTACCTCGATTTGCTGGCACTGCAGGGAGTGGCACAAGCCAGTCCTCGGAGCCATGGGAAGGGGGCTCTTGGTGCTGGGCTGAGCGGCCCTTGGAGTCTTTAAAAGATGTTTTTTCATTTTTCTGGCACCATTTCAACCGACGGCTCCGTGTGTTCCCCCTCCTAAACCCACACAGGCAGCACCACTGGCTGCTTCTTCTCCACACATTGGTTTTGAGCGACACTGATCAAAACTTTGACAGGTTTGCCACCCACGGTGTTGTCCATCAAGTTATTTTCTCCAGATATTAATGATAGACTTGATCTTATTTCTCTCACCAATTAGCAAGCCCCAAAGTTAAATGCAGTGGTCTGTTATCTCCTAAAGTTTGGTCTTTTTCTTTCCTAATTGGTTCTCAACTGAGCTGATGCCAGGGAATTCAGGATTCAGCTTTTCCTTTCCATGTTCAGGGGGTCATTTCCCCTTTCTCATCAGCAATAGGTTCCCCCTTCCTTAGCTCCAGGTTGTTTAATGTGGATCTTTGAGCTGCCCAAAGGTCAATTTTTCCTTTTCCCACAAATGTGGCACACCAAAATACCCCTCTAACCCACGTTAAGAATACATAGTCTTAGTCAATCTTTTTTTTTTTTTAATGAAGATTTCAATGAAAGTGATTTCTGCAGCAGAAAATAGTTCATGCTAAAATGTTCAACTGGTTTAGAGGATCGTGTTGGACGGGGCTTGGAGCAGCCTGGGACAGTGGGAGGTGTCCCTGCCCACGGCAGGGGTGGCACTGGATGAGCTTCAAGGTCCCTCCCAACCCAAACCTTGTGTGATTCTGTAGGTCTGTGATTTAAGGATACAAAGGAACGTGAGTGATAGAGGAGAAGTTTATGAAGAGGGGATAAAACGGAGAGTGATGTTATTGGGACTGCAAAGCAACAACGAGGACAAGAAAATCACTAAAATTCTCTATTTCCCTGCCTAGTTTAACACACAGCTGCGTTTTTGCTCTCTCATCTTCCCTTCTCTAACCCAGAGAACAACCCAGGATCTGTCATTTCCCAGAGACTGGCAGGTCCTTTATCTCCCAAGATATTTTCCATCAGCCAGGCTGCAGAACCACGGGACTCGTGAGTGAGGATTAGCCTTGCCGAGTACACAGGAACAAAGTCAGTTTTCTCTGGCTATGACTCGTTCATTTGAAGGGACAGAGGTGCGGCAGGGCAGAAGAGCAGCCCCGTCCTTTGGGGGATGTAGAGCTGGGTTTGGATGTCACCCTCAGACCGCAGGTGACATCACTGAGTGACAGCGGACGTGCCTGGCGGGGGCACAGGGACACGGTGACCTAAGGGCTGTTTGTATGGAATTTTCAGACATGAGTCACAGTCCTGGAGCCACAGCCACCTTCAGGAGGGGAAAACGGTGCTTTTGGTCTCGTAGGTCTCGGTGGTGTGCTGGGGACCCCACAGGGGCTGGTGCCAGCACAGCTCTGAGTGAGCTGGGGACGTTCCTCGAACGTGAGGGACCCGAGCCAGATGTTCAGTCACATCAGCAGCTGTTCGCTTCGACCTTTCAAGGTCCAGCCCTCGCCTGAATGCAGATTAAACTGATGTGGCCAGAATGGCTCAAGTGTCTGTGCCATGAGCGTGGCTCCGGGGTGAGCTGAGGTCAGTTTTGTCTGAGGGCAGAGAGGGTGGGTAAGAAAAATATTTGAGTCACAGGCAAGTTATGATGCTCAGGATAAAAAAAAAAGCATTTCCTGACTTTGATCCATCAATTTCCTGTCTTCAAGTGCCAGTTTCAGCTGGAATAGAGTTGCACAAACAACACAATTTTGCCAGGAGTGGTGCCACATTTATTAGCACCTTAAAACCTTAACCTCCCTCCCACCAAGTGTTTTAAGAACCTTTGGAGTTTTCTCCACCGGGGCTTCAGGCCAAGCATGAGAATTAAGGAAGATTTGAGCTAAACCTGCTGAGACTGACATTCACTTTGTGCTTTCCTTCTGCTGGCTTTTTTTTCTTGGCATGGCAGAAAATGACCCAGGAGCAGCTACAATGAGAGGCTGGGGAACTCGCCACTGAGCCATGAAGGAAAAGTTTGAGGAGATCCCTTTGAGGTTATCTTGAGAGAAGGTAGTCTTGTAAGACTTAAGGCTTTTGGTACCCTCTCCACTGGACAAAGCCACCTGGCACACCAATATCCTCTTTCATGTCTCTTTTAATAAAATCCTCTGATTATTCCCCCCATCTGCTGCAGCCTCGCTGTGTCCCAGTGCTCACCGAGGGGACTCACGGGGACTTTGCCATGATCCCATAAAAAACCAGGACACGCTGTGATGCCCAGTGCTCATTTCTGTTTGAATCTTGTGTCCGAAAGGTTCGGGGATTATCTGAAGAGTCTGAGACCCTTACCAAAACACTGCTTTATCCTACCAATACCACGGATGCTGCTGGAATCCTGTTGTTGATATGGTTTATGTCCTGCAGGAGCTAAGAACAAGAAAAAAAAAAAGTTCTTCCCTTATGTGAGCTTCAGAAGTTGTCCAAGCCAACTTTAACTTCGTGGAAAAGTTTGCATGTTTGGAAAGTGTGACCACACCTCCCGGGAGAAATTCCAGTCCTTTTCAGAGCAGGGGGATGAAAGGCAGGCTGGCTCTTAGCTCAGGGAGCAATGACAGGCAACAGCAAAGTGCCTGCAGGTATTTATTTGAACTGTTGAATTAAAATTCTTCGGCTGTACTCACGACAACACTTTTCCTTAGTTTTCCATGTGTTCTTGTTACCTGCCTTTTATCAGCTGAAGTCAGAGGAAAGCAGTTTTAAGAATTTGTTTTTGAGTATTGGACAGGAAACTAAACAAGGAACAGTATTTGAACAGACATCAAAATTCACTGCTGAACTCAAGGTACCCCAATGCTGACAAAAACTCGTTTCATTTGCAGTTTTGAAGTGGTGCATCAGGAGATGTGTGCAAACAGCCCCAATGAGATAGCATAGCTCTGCTCTGAATTTCAACCAACCAGCCATGAAGGAAGAGAAAATTGTGAATATAAGAGTTGAATAATTCCTTGATTTGAGAAAATTTGCTTTTATTCCACGAAGAAATCAGGGATTCAGACAGCACTGGATATTCTAAATATAAAGAGAGCACACACGTATCAGGTGAGCTGAGATGACAGATCTAATAAAGAGTTTCTTTGATAGTTGAGCCCAGGCACACAGAGAGAAACAAGCTCAACTCAGGAAAGCAACTCAGAATCCCAAAATGGACTGGGCTGGGAGGATCTTAAAGTTCATCCCATTCCACCCCTGCCATGGGCAGGGACACCTCCCACTGTCCCAGGCTGATCCAAGCCCCGTCCAGCCTGGCCTTGGACACTGCCAGGGATCCAGGGGCAGCCACAGCCGCTCTGGGCACCCTGTGCCAGGGCCTGCCCACCCTCACAGCCAGGAATTCCTTCCCAATATCCCATCCAACCCTGCCCTCCTCCAGCTTAAGGCCATTCCCTCTGTCCTGTCTCTCCAGACCCTTGTTAAAAGCTCCTCTCCGGGCCCTTTGGGTACTGGAATGGCTGGTATATAACAAATAAATTCATATAATAAATAAATAAATACAATAAAGAACTAACCTAATATGACCAATAAGTTCCTCCATCCCTGGAGGCTTTCGAGACAAGGCCAGAACTAACACCAAACTCAGCTGCTGTAGCCACAGCTGTGCAGGAATCAGGGATCAGGAGCTGCCTGATCGCCACTGAACTTCAGGAATTTGCCCAATGTGCCCAAGCTCCAGCCTAGGCTGAACCGGGAGCCAAGGTGCCTCCCTCAGTGAAGAGATAAAAATGGGACATTTATCTAATCGGAAGTGGCAGCTGGGGGAGGCTGTAAGGAGAACATCAGCTCCTGGTTTTTAGATAGCCAGTACTTGGTGATGTGCATCCCTTCGGAGCCTCGTCCCGGCGGTGCAGCATTTATTGATGGAATGTGCTGAGAGCAGGATTTTGCCCAGGTTTTCCTCTGCCTCCTCACACTGGGAGCTCAGCACACTCCTCTGCAATGTCCCAGCTGCTGGTGATAGCAGGCTAATCTTTTAATGAGATTTTTGAAGACTTTATTGCTAGTTTTCTGTAAGGAGTCCAGAATCCCGGTGTCAGGAGCTTAATAAATAAGGTTTGTTGGTCTGGGGAATTCCACAGATCTGGAGCAAAAATTACAGGAGAATTTACTCATCCACTAGGCTGTCTCATAGTCAGGAGCTTATTCTTCTGCACAGCCACTGAAGAGAAAGGAGCTCCTCTCTTTAGCAATTCAGGTCTCACATGGAGCCTCATTTCTGTGGCATCAGCAGTCCGTGGAGGGTGTTAAACCTTCAGCTCCAGCTTCCGCACAGAGGCACTGGAAGCAAAACCAATACATCCATTTTTCCACTATCACATGGAACAAATGAGTTCCATACAACAATAAAAGTCATGCTCATTAAATGTTATTAATCAGCTGTAGTAACTTTCGGAAAGAAGTTTTAGGCTTGGATGGAGGATTACCTGGCAGTATTCGTTCTCACTGTAACTCCTCAGGGGGAACTTGGGAAGGCCTCCAGAATGCAAATTCTTCATGAAGCACCCTCAGTTTTCCCTGACTGTTTTGCATCAAGCCTCACATTTGTCAGGTGAAATGGGAACTGCATGAAAAGCAGCCTCAGAGACTGGAGAGTTACTGGCAATATCTATTTATTCACAAAGAGATTACTTGGGTTTATTGGGAGGCCATTTCCACAGCAGTAAGCAAAAGGAAGCTCATGTGAGAGGGACTGCGAGGAAAAACATAAGGTTCATTTCCATTTTTTCTCAATAAATTATGCATGGAAAGCGGGAATTGTGTTAAAAAACTCCTGGCTCTGTGCTGTCAGGTGGAGCTGAGCACGAGCCAGGGATGGTTTCATCAGGAAGACGGGGCTAAAAGGCAGCGGCCCCTCTCAAGGATCTCAGCTGCTGAACAGCAGCAGCTGCTGGATTGTTTGCTTAAACTCCAGCTTGGGGCTCTGCTCCTGCACTTCCTGTGCTTTCCAGGAACTGCAGCTTGGGAGGGGGAACTTCCTCGGCAGCAGAGCCGCTGCTGTGGGCACCTGCACTTGAGGAGCTGCTGCTGCTGCTGAGCTGTGCGAGATGCCAGTGGTGCCTGTCAGTGATTCCAGCTCTGCCCATGGGGCTTTGTCCCCACCCTTCTGTCCTGCCCCAGTTTTGCAGCATTCTTTAATTCTGGCCTGAATTGAGGTAGGGGATTATTCCCAACAGATTGTTTGTTGTGATTCCAACCTTCTCCACTCATTTTCTGCCCGCGTCTTTGATCCTTTCATGCTATTTCTCCCTCTTTCTCGCGTTTGGGTGGCCTCTCCATGCAGCTCCCACGCGAATTTAACCCCGGGGTGATTGCAGCGGGGTGGGGAACAGCAGGCACGACGTGACAGGACAGATTCTGCCCCTCACACACAGTCTGGTGCATTCCTTCCCTCCCTGTCCTTCCCCTGATCCATTACTCACATCTTGCACGCTGCTTGTGGATTTTCACCTGGAATGCCATCCCTGTGGCTCCAGGCAGGTCCCCATGGAACTCTCCAGGCTCCCATCCAGGACTGGCCACCCTTGACCATGGCATGAGGCAACAATGCTTGGCACTACCCAGCCTGGGCTGACTTTGGCATTTTAGGCCCTAAATCCCCTTTTAAAACAGGGAACTTTGCTGCTTTACTGCTAAACTGGGAGGTTTCTCCTCCAGTGACAATCTAAATATTCCAAAAGCTGCGTGAGGCATCTCCAGGACTTCTGGGCACCAAGGGGAGCAGACCAGAGTCACCTTTGAAATATTCTTTACTAGAAGCACAGTGAACACCCCCAGCAAATCCCCACTTTGTGGCTTCCCTGTGACTTCTTTCCTTCTTCTGCCTCCCCCTCACCCTCTCACCCTTCTCCTCTTTGCTTTCCAGGAGATTACACCCGAGGCTGACAAAGCGCTAATCTCGCTGAGGATTACGCACGAGGAATCTCTATTGATTTCCTTTTTTCTTTTTACAGAAATAATAAAAGGCTGCATTGCAGGGGTTTGGGAGCTGCTGGGGATGAGAGCGCACTTTTTGCTAACATTAAGGGTTCTGCTTGCATAAAACATTGATTTATTAGAGAACCTACAAATAATAGTAGAGAACATGTTATGTTTATACAACTGGAAGTCCTCGTTAGTGTCTGTAATAGCTGAGACAGAATAATGCAGGCAGGGGATGTTGGTACTATTTTTATTATTATTTTTATTATTATTTTTATGTAGTGCTGTGGGTTTATGACACGTAGTCAGTCAGACACTGTGCACTGGCTCTGTCCTCTTGGGCGAGGGTTTGATTCCTAGCCACTGGATATCATCCTGTGGTGATTTCATTCTTTTTTCACGGAATTTTCATGAGACTTGGAGTAGTTGGAAAGGAAAACCTGTCCCGCCACCTCTCCTGGACGGGAGAGGTTGTGTCTGGAAGAAAAGAGATTCTCCCACAAGCATTAGGTTCACACTGAATGGGTGAGAGTCGTGAGCTCTTGATACACAGGTTGATTCCCAGGAAACAAGCCTGGGAAGGCCCTGGCTTCAGCCAATTATTTATCCTGGTACCTGTAAATCCATGTGTTGATGCTGCAGCGGGAGGATCCGGGCGGATCCCTCCGGGTGCTCCTCGAACCCTGAAGCCTTTGTTCCCAAATGGCACCTGGGGACAGGGCGGAGTGTCTCGGGAGGCAGACGGGTGTGGTTGGGACTGGGCTGGAGCTGCTGTTGTTGTCCCCAGGAGCTGCCCGAGGCTGGGTTTGATCTGTGCCGGAGCAGTGCTGGTCACTGGGAGGGGTCAGTCCCTGCTGAGCACGGTGGACACGGCCAAGGGACCAGGCTGGGGGGACAAGGAGCTGTCCCAGCTGTCCCAGCTGACCCCCACTGACCCCAGACCCCATGGAATCATACAAATGTTAAGGCTGGAAAAGACCTTTAGGATCATCAAGTCCAACCCAGCCCCGCCACCGTGTTCACCACTGAACCACGTCCCCAAGTGCCACATCCACACATATTTTGAACACTTCTAGGGGTGGTGACTCCACCCCTGCCCTGGGGAGCCCCTTCCTTGGCAATGTGAGGTCATGTTCAGGAACAAAACTAAGGAGGAGTTGGAGGGGAGGCTCTGCTCAGGGCTGGCTGGGCACCTGTTGGTTGGTGATGAGCAACTGTTTTCATCTGGCTTTTATTTCCCCCTCTTCATTATTTTCCTTTTAATTACAATTTATTATTTTATTTCTTTCATTAACTGTCTTTATCCACAAGTTTACTCACTTTTACCCATCCAGTTCTCTCCTGCATCCCGCTGGCTGCGTGGGGCTGAGTTCCCAGCTGGGAAAAGGGACAGTAGGGAAAGAGAAATGAGGGATTTTCTGCCCAGCCAGCAGGCTGGGAGGGTCTCCTGGCAGTGGTGTCCAGTAGAAGGGACAAGGAATTTCTGCGGTGACAGGAGCTGTGGTGGAAGTGTCACACGGGCTGTCCCCAGCCTCCTGGGGGACACAGCAGCTGCAGCCTCAGAGAGAAGCCCAAAGAGCCCCCTGAGCCTGGCTCTTTCAAAACTCAGGGTAAGGGGAGAGAAGGACGTCCCGGTGTCCGTGGGTGGGTACAGCTAATAAAGCCCAGCCCTGGGAGTGAGGCCTGGGAGCCATCTCATGGTGCTGCCTATGAGCAAAACAAATGTTCAGCTCCCAGACAGGGGCACGGCTGAGGAAAATGAGCTGATATTTCCTCTCACTGCCTTGGCAGAAGGTTTAGCAACAGGCAGATGCTCCTCTCAGTCCCCTCCCCTCGAGGCACGGGCAGGACCTGGTGCCTGCTGGCAGAGATTTGTCAAGAGTAAAGAGCAAAGATGAGGCTGTTCCCACTGACTCCTGCTAATCCTCCTCCTGACACAGCCCGGGGTCATCGTGTGCTGCTTGGTATTGATTTATTTAGATTTATCCCTAATAATCAGGACTGTTCCTTAGTGCACTCCAAGGACGTGTGAAGGTCTCCGAAGCCAGGCGGATCACCAGCCCTCTGCTCTCTCCTTGCCACATCCCTTCTCCCAGCAGAACTTGGACAAAAACAGTGAAATGGGTTTAATTCTTACCCTCCTGCACTTCCTTCCCAGAGCAAGCACAGGCACTGGGCTTTCAGAAAGGTTTGAGTGCAGCATTTTCAGTAATTTCCCTCCTGTGACCACATGGTCACAGCAAGGGCTGGTTCTGGGAGGTGCCCTCTGCAGGACAAGGGTTTTGAAGGGTTGATGGGTTTACAAAATCCTTCTCTAAAGCCACAACCGGTAAAAAAAAAGTCATAGAATTCTCTAGTGCAGAGCCCAGTGTGTCCATCCCGGGCATGAGGGGAGTTAAGATGAGCTCAGGAGCTGTAGGTCCTTCAAGGACTGTACGTGCAGGGCTGGTGCCTCACGTCCCCAGGTCTGGTTCTGAACACACAGGACGCTGGGGAGTGTCAAGCTGTGCCTGATGTCCCTGTCCCTGCTGTGCCAGCTGCTCCATCTGTAGCTGCAAGCTTTACGACTCCATAACATTTTTATTCCCCCTCACTGCAATTAAAAAACTCCCAGCCACCTCTCTGAGAGAAAACACCTTGTCATTTGGGAGCTGAGAACGTCCTGAGTGCTTCGAGCTTCTGCGATGCTCAATATCATTGGGCACTCATTTTCCCAGGGGTTTTGGCAGCTGTTCCTTCAGATGTTTCCTTAGGGCAGACTCCAAACTGTATCATTCAAACGACACAGAATGCCCGGATCCTGTCTTTTGCTCCAGCAATGGATTATTTCTCTGGGATGACCACAGAGAACTAAGGGTGAAAACTCACACCACTAATCCCACTTCAGCTGTTATCACTGTCTTTAACTCTCCATTAATTAGATTTCCTCCCTATCAGCAGCTCCAGAGCTTGAGTCCAACCAGCTGAAAGTCACATTTGCCCCAGTGAATGGTGTGGCTTTGAAATCCAGCTTCAGTTTCCAAGGGGACTTTCCCAACCACTGCAGCAGGGTAACAGTCAGCAGATTATTGGGAGAGATTTGCTATTTACTGCTGGAATTGCTCACAGCTTTCGAGACTAATCAGTAATTGTGATAGCTATCAACACAGTTATGAGGCTGTCACAACCTCAGCTCCAGGAGAAATTGGCCATCCAGAGAGCTTCTGAAGAAGTTAACTTGGAGTTTGGGAAATACAGAGGAAAATTGTTTCTATTGGGGCATTATTAGAAGTACTTACCACTGCACTAAATTTGGATACCTCTTTAAACTGAGCTCATTCCAAAAAATTTATAAGTTACTTAAATAAACAGATCCCATTTACGTGAAACTCTCGAAATCAAACAAAATCAAGGTGCAATCAATTCACAAATTCTGTTTGTCACGGAGATGCAGCAGAGAGATACAATTTGTCTCTTAATTTCCACACAGAGATTTGTGCTGAGTCCCAGCAATGCAGCAATCAAACACATTTAGATCCTTAGACGCTGTCACAGCTCCTTCGTGGCCTCTCCACTGTGTGGAATCAAAGTCTGTGCTGACTTCATGTCACCTACCCAGAGGTCACAGAATTTCATTAGGAAATGAGATAAGAAGTGAATCATTTCCCACATATGTCAGGAAATTCTGGCTCCAACTCAAGGCTTGAGCTGTCATTCCAATGGCAGGATCCAAGATTTCAGCCACCTCTGCTGTGAGCAGGAGCTGGACACCTCCAGGAGGTGATGCACCACATCCCATGGCTTTCCGTGCTGCGCTCTGGAGATGCCTCTCTTTTTCCTTGGATGGTGAGAGGAACCCAAAAAAACCAGCTCAGTTTTAGATGACAAAAGACAGGGATGAAGCCCAGGTTGTCCTCACAAGAGGTTGGGTCTGGGAGGGCCCAAGAACAAGAGCAGGCCATGGCAGAGGCAGTTTCTGGTGAGGTGGATCGTGCCTCACCTTGGGCTCAACTCAAAGCCACAGTGTTGTTCCATGATTTCTCAAACACAAGGACATGGAAGTATAATTCAGGACAAAATTTGCTTATTAGGAAGGAGCTGAAATTAAGTTATATTTTGAGATTATAAGGTGTGCTACAGATCCCAGATTCCCAGGATGGGTCAGGCTGGAAGGGACCTCAGTGAGTCCCATCTGGTGCCACCTCCCTGCTCCAGCCGGGCCAGCCCAGAGCACAGGGCACAGGATGGTGTCCAGGCAGCTCTGGAATATCCCCAGGGAGGACGCTCCAACCCTCTCTGGGCTCTGCTCAGGGCTGGGCCCTGCCCAGGGCAGAAGTTATGCCTCCTGTGCAGGGGAATTGCTGGGCTCAGCCCCTGCCCAGGGCAGGAGTTGTGCCTCCTGTGCAGGGGAATTGCTGGGCTCAGCCCCTGCCCGTCCCTCTGGTGCCACTGCTGGGCCCCGGAGCAGAGCCCGGGCCCTGCTCGGAGCCCTCCCTGCAGCCAGGGACACCCAGGGCCGAGGGCCCCTCTCAGCTGGGGCTCCTCTCGAGGCTGAGCAGCCCCAGCTCCCTCAGCCTTTCCTGGGCACGGAGATGCTCCAGGCCCTTCCTCAGCCCCGCAGCCTCTGCTGGCCCCGGTCAAGGAGCTCCCTGGCCCTGCTGGGCTGAGGATCCAGAGCTGGGCACGGCACCCCAGAGGTGCCCCCAGGGCTGGGCAGAGGAGCAGGATCACCCCAGGTGTCCGCTCCCAGCCCACCTTAGGGAAAGGTGTTTGTTGGAGCAAATGCTTTCCTATTCCGGCCTTTAGCGACAATAAACCCCTAAGGGCACCAGAGCCACCTGTGCCACAGCAGAGCGTGGTCAGACCCTGCTCACCACGCTGGGATCAGAGTTTGGACTGTACAGTCCACGCCGAGATTCCCTGAGTGCCACTGGAACCAGAAGGACTGCTCCACCCGGACTTGCCAACATAAACACAAACCTTGCACATCGTAGCCAGAAGTGAGTCAGGCTCCTGGCTGCATTTGCTTGCCTGGGACTGAGTCTGTGTTCTGACCTTGCTCTGCTTTTCTGGGACACTTTGAAGATAAAAGCAGTCTGAGGGCAAACCTAAAAAAGCCTGGCAGGGAGGGGAAAGAAGAAACACCTCATCACCCCTTTTGGGTCCTGTTTTGTCAGTCTTTCCATAGATAAATCAAAAAGTGAAGCCAGATGTCAGCACATGTCTTGGTTGTATTGTCTTAGGATGGATTTCCATCAAATACACAAATAAATCCATTTTTTAACTCCAAAGATAATTGCATAATGTTATTGGCATTTAAAGACTTTTCTATTCATTTAAAGTATGAGGGAAACCATTCTCCCATTTAATATCCCTTTAACAGACTGATTTACTCATCTAATGTGTTCTATTAACAAACAGCAATACATCAGCATTTTTCCTCCAAGTCAAAGCTTGGAAGGGTGAGATTTTCCAGATAATTGATGGACCATTTGAAAACTGTTATGAAGAAGAGGACAAGGTGGAGTCATGCTGGAACTGAGCAAGGCTGAGGGTGTTCTGGACCCTTTGTGGTGATGTAGCCAGAGGCACCAGAGGACTTGACCCTGGGTGATGTTTCCTTTCCAAACCCCTGTCTCTCATCACTTGGGTGGGACGCACTGCACCCAAAATCTGAATTGTCCTGTGGAGACAAATTCCATCCTTCCCTGGCTGCACAGGGCACCGGTGTTCCCTCTCTGATGTCATCACCACAGAATTCTGGAATGGTTTGGGTTGGGAGGGACCTTAAAGATCATCCAGTGCCACCCCTGCCATGGCAGGGACACCTTCCACTGTCCCAGGCTGCTCCAAGCCCCGTCCAGCCTGGCCTTGGGCACTGCCAGGGATCCAAGGGCAGCCTCAGCCATGCCCATTCCCTGGGGAGCCTGGGCAGTGCCCAGCACCCTCTGGGTGAAGAACCCTTCCATGATATCCAACCTGACCCTGCCCTGACACAGCCCCAGCCGCTCCCTGGGTCCTGTCCCTGTCACAGGGAGATGTTTCATGCACGTTTCAGGCCTGTGCTGTGAGAACACATCATTGAAGGAGGGATTATTTTTGTGTGCTCCTTACCTGAAACACACCATCCCTCTGGCAGCCACCAGCCAGCTGTCAAAGAAAAGACAGGACAAGAGGGTGCATTCTCAGATCTAGAAGAAAAGCAGGAAAAGAGGGGCAAAATGGCAAAGTCCTTGGATAGCACTAAAAACAGCATGGAGACAGTGTGCAGTGTGGTCTGTCACAAACTTGCCAGACCCGTGGCAGAGTCATCCAAAGAAATAACCAGTTCTGATGGATCTAATCCTATTTCAAGGTGTTTAATTGTATCCTAGGAAAGGGACAACCACTGCCAAATTGCTTGTCCAGAGCGGAGGAGGTGGGAGCTGTGTCTTCCGTGGCAGCTGCGGTGAATGTTGGGTGGTTCAGTGAGTGTTGGGTGGTTCAGTGAGTGTTGGGTGGTTCAGTGGATGTTGGGTGGTTCAGTGGATGTTGGGTGGTTCAGTGAATGTTGGGTGGTTCAGTGGATGTTGGGTGGTTCAGTGGATGTTGGGTGGTTCAGTGAATGTTGGGTGGTTCAGTGAGCGTTGGGTGGTTCAGTGAGTGTTGGGTGGTTCAGTGTTGGGTGGTTCAGTGAGTGCTGGGTGGTTCAGTGGATGTTGGGTGGTTCAATGAGTGTTGGGTGGTTCAGTGAGTGCTGGGTGGTTCAGTGAGTGTTGGGTGGTTCAGTGAGTGTTGGGTGGTTCAGTGAGCGTTGGGTGGTTCAGTGAAAGGTCTCTCTGAAGGCTGGATTAGCCCTGAGCAGCCTCATGGCAGGGAGTGGAGCAGGATGAGCTTTGGGGGCCCTTCCAACCCAAACCATTCCACGATTCCGTGAATGGGGGTGAAATGTGCTCCTTGCAGCCCCGTGCAGCGGGAATTTTGTGGACTGGAGAAGTGTGGAGATCCAGGCCAGGCTGGCCCCCCGGTGATCCAGAGCTCTGTGGTCCCTGCAGCTTTCCTGCCTCCCTGGCTGAGCTGGAATGTTTAATCTGAGCCAGCGAGATCTTCGCTGAGGGCCTGAAGGGAAAATGTCCTTTGGGAAGCCACTCCGTTCATCGTTTCACCTATCTTTTACTTAATATCTTGTGACTAATTTCATCCCTTGCCTGAAGAATATTCGCACAAATATTGATTTTCCATGAACCCCACATGGATTTAGATCAGCAGGGTGATGCATATGGTAACTCAGATTTATTCCCAGGGAAGGCTGGGAATTATTGATGTGGTTAGACAGGAATAAAAGCTTTCTTTTCCCAGCCCAGGCTGCAGTTTCTCCCACGGCTGGGTTGTGTGGTTTGGAGTGCTGATCCAGGCGGGTTTGCTCAGGGTAAGGAACACCCCAAAGGAGGAAGGAAGCTCAGCCCTTTCTGTACTTCTTTGTTTAGACTGCTTTAGAATGGGGAAAATCGAAAAATAGGGGAGCTTATTATGGGATTGATGGGAAAAACTCCTGGATGGTGGCTGCTGAAATCTGAGCTAGGGCTTGGCAAGGCAGTGGGGAACCTCTGGCCTTGCCCAGGTTTCTTCTTTCATTTCAGATCCTAAAGAATCTCTTCTCCATTGATGGAGATGATGATTAATTACCCTGAAAGACAAGGAATACTTTTTGCCATCAAGAAGTCCCTCCTGTTTGAGAGTATTGACTTGACTCCTCCAGTGAAAATTTGCCTGTACCAGAGTTTCTCCCAGAAATGACCAGGGGATAAATGATGCGTGTTCATCGTCTCTAAATCAAAGCATGTGGTGTGACTCACCCCTGGCCAGCTCTGTCACTTTTCTTATTATAGGATCTCCTACAAAGGTCACATTTAACTACTAAAAATAAACCCACAGCCCAAAAAACCTTCATTCCTCAGCAAACAGTGGGAGCAAATGTAGGCTACTCCTGTATTAAAAGTACAGATCCAGGTCACTGAGCTGACCTACTTGGGGGATATTTTAGGGCTTCCCAAAAGATTTCACGTCCTCCAAATGCCAATCTTATTTCAGCTCCACACATCAGCATGAGCCTTCTTCCTTCAGAGGGGACTCTTATTTAGATGTAGATTTTATCAAAGTTTAATATTTCTTATACGAAACTCAGAGAAAGTTGAGGTGAACTTGACTCCTGTGCTTGGCAGTGGGAGGAGGACGTGAGTAAAACCTTATTTTGGTCCCAAATGATCCAGCTGATTCCCACCTTAGTGTCTTGGACAGCGATGTGTAATTTCACCAACACCAGAGAGCAGAGACCTTTATTTAAGAGCTGCTGTTCTGAGAGCAGTGTCTGAACTCACACAGGGACAGAACCCCACAAACAACCTCATTTCCAAGCTCATTTTCAGCTCACACGATGCTGTTTTCTCTATAAATGAGTGTCCTTAGCCTTTGCCTCCCAAGGAGAATGATGGTTTGAGCCACCTCTGCAGCATTTCGTCCTGAGCAGCCCGGGGAGGTCTCTGCCCTGTGCTGGTCTCTCTGTGTGGTTCTGTCTGAGGTGCTGAACGTTCTGTCCCTTGTGCAGGAGCTCTGGCCCTGCCCTCGGGGCTGCCTTGGCACTCTGAGGTCCCTGTGGGAGCCTGGTTCTCCTGCCAGCCAAGGAACCTGATTCCACCCGAGCTGTCTTTGTATAAATAGTCCAGGTAACTCTGAGTTAGTCCAGGGGGCTTTCAAAGACCCTCTCAAAACTGTGGGATACATTTAGATACTACCAAAATCTGGTCTTGTCACCCCCTTGCCAAACTTCCCCATCTGACAGCAAGAAGGGCAGGACAGAGTTACTCCTCTTCCCAAGAGGGACATGAGGAACCCTCGGTGGGGTATTTGAGCTCAGAGCCTCTCAGGGCACAGAGAGAGTCAGACAGAGCATGGAGTCCATGACACTGCTCCAGGAGAACAGGAATCCCTGGGCAAGGGGAGCTGGAGAACTCCCTGCAGGGCTCTGCCCAGCCCTTCTCCACCTGTGGGATTGGGATGGGCAGGGGCTGCTCAGGCTCTGCCCTCTGATCACACCCAGGGGTCACACCATGCCTCCTGCTGGCCTCACAAGCAGCTCAGGGTTTCTAGGGGTGCCTTTTCCCCCTTGGCAATGCCTCATCCTTTCCCGGCGTTCTGTGCCCCATGAAGAACAAGGAGCACCTCTCTGAACACTCAGATTTCAGTGCCAACCATCGCTCTGTCAAGCCTGAGATGCATCTTTTGAAAGAAATCAATATTTTTGGGACAATATCCACAAAAGAGTAGAGTCAGGCAGCAGTTCGAGGTGTGAGACACTGGGGAGGTGTCTCCTGGTGGGAGTGCAGGACAGCACAGCCATGACCCCAAGGGATTCTAATTAACCAGTGATGTTACAAGAGTAAGGCCATTACACCCAGCCTTGTGCATTTCATTCTAATCACATCTGCATTTCATTCTAATCACATCTGCAGATAAAATAATACTTTAATAAGCCTTCAGCTGGAATTGATTTTTTTTTTCATACACCAGGAATTGAAATCAAGGCCAAAATGGTTGGAAATTATTTAGCAGTTACTAAGAATTAAGGAAAAACCCTTTATTGTTAATCAAAGTGGATTAATTTTTTTTATTATTATTATTATTATTATTATTATTATTATTATTATTATTATTATTATTATTATTATTATTATTATTATTATTGAGGCACTATAATGTATTTCCCTCAGTTTGTTAGCTCAGCTGAGCTGAGGAGAGGGTTGCTGGCGTGGCTGGGCTTGGAGGTGGGTGCTGTGGGACTGTCCCTGATGGACACGTGGCCTTCCAGTGGTCCCGGTGTGTGACACCACAGCGCAGGAGGTGCCATCGGCACCGAACAAAGGGAATGTGTTAACGGACAGGTCTGGATGGTCCATAACTCCACAGCCTGAGGGCACAGGAGCACTCCAGGTGCCCGTTATCCATGGATTGCTGTGCTTTGGGACCCTGGAAGTCGCTGCCTGTACGTCACAGCTCTGTGTGTGCCTGGGACAGCAGCAGGAGCTGCCTTGGGCCACCCTCAGTCCCAGCTCAGTGTCTCAGCCTGGGGAATGGAAGGCTCTGGGGAGATATCACAGCACCTTCCCGTGCCTAAAGGGGCTCCAAAAGAGGTTTTCCAAAGGACACGGGCAAGGGGAATGGCTTTGAGTGGAAGGAGAGCAGATTTAGATCAGATATTGGGAAGAAATTCCTCCCTGTGAGGGTGGGGAGGCCCTGGCACAGGGTGCCCAGAGAAGCTGTGGCTGTCTCATCCCTGGAAGTGTCCAAGGCCAGGCTGGATGGATCTTGGAGCAGCCTGGGACAGTGGGAAGTGTCCCTGGCATTATCCAGCCCTTCCCTCTTGCAGCTGCCTCTGCTGATGGTGTAACCTCTTAGGAAATTTGATTTGCAGTTGTTGCTGGCCCAGATTTCCTGGAGGGATAGGGACCAAACCGTGTTTTTGACTCAGAGACACCCAGACTGAGCACTCCCAGGCCAGGATTTCCTGCATGACTCAGGGCAAAGCAGCTCCTGCGGGTGAGACTGTAACTGGAACCACTCTGCCAGGATAAAGCCCCACGCCTGCTATCACACTGTTCTGATAATTAGTCTCTATTAGCAATTAGTGTTGGAGGAATGGCAGAGCTGTGAAATCAACTTTCACACGCACTCTGGGAGATGTACTGGGTGGCCCAGAAGTCTGTCTCGGGTCTGGGAGTGGAGAGCTGTCCTGCCAGGAGCGGACCTCAGCCTGGAGCCAGCTCCTCCCACAGCGGACATGGGCAGGGGTTTTCTTCTCCTTTACCTGGGTGACTGGAAGGAGCTGCAAGACTTTTCCCAGCTGTATTTCTTGTTCGGCGTGGACTCCTTGGGAGGCTTTGGACGTTGGTTTTGCTGGTGAAGAAAGAAACTGGGAAGGGTGAAAATGGAAAGTCCCAACGTGGCTTTTCTCTCTTTTACACAGCAGCTTCAGCAGGAGGGTTGGGGGCTGCGCCTGCTCTCTGCTCTCTGTTATCTGAGGGCTTTGGCTGCCTCAGAGCACCCAGAGGGAGGAGTGGGAAGGAATCCTTTGGTGCAGGGCTCAGGGTTGGTCCAGCTCTCATTCAGTGCAATTCTGGGCAGAAAACTGAGGCTTTTTTTGGGCACAGGCAGAGGAGGGGACAGCCTGGAAACCATGAACTCTGTGCTGTGGGGTCGTGAAAATTATGGGGAATCGGGAATGGGGAATTCCAGGAGGGCATAGTCGAGCAGAGACCTGCTGTTCTACCTCCAGTGCCTAAATCTTTGTAAAATCAGGATTTTACTGGACAAAGCGGTGTCCAGCTTTTGGAGCAGCCTGTTCACTGCCACACCGGGCACTAACTCATTTCTGTGTTTACGCAAGTCTGCGTGGATCTAGATTTAAGCCTAACTATTCATGTTGTTTTCTAATTAATTGGAATATTTTTATATCAACTCACCGCGAGCAGAGGTGACCTTTGTGTCAGCCACACGTCCCTGCCCCTTTGCTGAAGGGCTGACGAAACCCTGTGCAGGCTGATCTGCTGCGTGGGGTGTGGGGCTGCTTCTCCTCGGCCCCTCCAGCTCCCACCACCAAGCCTATCAAGTTTATTTCTGTTTCATTGACTCTTTCTACTGCAAGCTCATGTCAAAATAAATGCAGTATTTTGGTGGCTTCTTGTGAGGAACACAGCCCCGTGAAGCACCAGTAACAGCTGAGGGCTCTGCGCGTGCTGCTGAAAGTCACATTGGCCTCTTCTGATTCTCTTTCGCATTCCAAACTTTATTACAAACTTAATCAGATGTTTAGGAAAATACTAACGCCGTGTAAATAGAGATTGACAGAAAACTATCTTGGAATAAATAGAGCTGCTGGAAAATATACAGAATTTCGGACTGTGGGGGAATGACAATGGCACAAGGAGCCAATTTCACCAAAAAGGCTGTCATGAGGGAATAAATATATGTGTGATTATTTGTGTGGGCTGGGAGTGGAAAGAACCACTGGAAATTGGGTGCAAAACTGTGGCAATGTGTAGGGCAAATTGAGGTGGCTCAAGGGGAGCAGAATCAAACTTCAGAAGGAAGTGGCTGCTTCCTTTTCCATTTCCTGTGGGAAACATCCTGGAAATACAGGGAAATATTCCTAAAAGCTGCCTGTGTCCCTGGTGCTGCCTGTGCCACTGCTTCCCCTGCTTCTATCCAGTGATCACCACCCTCAGAACAGCCACAAGGCCCCAGAACTCCACAGCTCCTGTGGGGAGAGCAGCTGTGGAGATCTTCCATAAAAACAGATCCCTCCTGAGATCCATCGGGTGTTTCAACCTGTAAAATTATCAGATTAATTCATACCTGGCTAACACTAATTAGAATCCTGTCATCAGTTCTCTGGGTAGCCCCCAGGAGCAGAAATACCTGGCTCAGGTTCTGTGGGGTGCCAGGTCCCTCCCTGCTCCTGCTTTTGAGCACAATATCGGGCACAAAACCAGGATCGGTGATACTGAGTGTCCCAGCCTGTCCCCCCTCTCTCCTTGACATGCTTTATCACCACAGCAGTCCTGGTGTCACAGTCGTGGTGACAGCCAGCAGGATGAAGGATATGAGGGAGGATTCAGCACTGAGCACTAATTAACAGCCAAGTTATCAACTGCAGTCAGGGGCCTGCCCCAGACAACACCTCCCTTCAGCCACGCTCCGAGTAAGGGTTACCAGACAACCTGGCACAAGAAAAAACAATTTCTGTACGATTTCTGAATGATTTCTAATAACTTCTAGCATTTCTGGAGAAGAAAAAGGCTCAGGAGGCTCTCTGAATGCCTATCATTATCCCTAAGGAGAGGATCCTCGGGGCTGAGATGGATTTTGCAGTCAGTGACTCAAGGCTGTGCTACTTTGGGGCTCTCTGGACCATCCTCTGTGATTTTGGGAAATTCTTGACTCACCAGGCACAGGTAATATCCCTCTCTGCCTGTCCTGGTCTGACCTGGCCAGCACCATTCCTGTTGTGCCGTAGAAGGGATCATTCTTTCAGATTAGTGCAAAGAAGGAATTTAAAGAAAAATGAGAAAAGATCCATAAACCTGTGAGAAAGTGAGAGCCTGGAGGCCCAGCTCCAGAGCCATCAATCTGGGCTTCAGCTCCAGCAGATGTTAAGGATAATGGGAAGGAACAGATTCCCTCTGGAGCACTGTATTAAACATCATTCTTTGGGGCTGAGAGTTGGACTTGATGATCTCGGGTGTGTTTTCCAACCTTAATGATTCCGTGATTGATGATTCACCCTGACCAGAAGTCAGCAGATCGTAACTGGGTTGAGCTGGGTCTAACCCCTCCCCTTTGGTGACAGCCTGAGTGCAGAGCCACCGGAGCTCGAAGAGAGGGAGGAAAGGGAACATGAGGACAGATGTGACAGCAGGAATAGCAAAATATTGGTGAGCTCGTGGTGCTTGCTGTGATCTCTACTCTCAAGCATAAAAAAATGAAATAAAAAGGTAATGATAGCAACTGTTCCTGTGAGTCACCAAAGGATTTCAGGGAACGCATGGAGCAGCCCAGCCAGCTAATTTGAATTGGAGCTGGGTATCTCAGTCCCTGCTGTAAATGTCCCAGTGAAATAAAGCCTTGCAGAAGAAATCAGATAATTAACTGATCCACCAGCATTTCATCCGACACTTTGCGGCAGAACAAGCTTTGGCAGGAACCCAGCGGTTCCAGGAACCCTGAGTGTCCAGCACAGGGTGATCTGCAGCTCCCGGGCTTCAAAGAAAAGGAAAGAAGGGAGTGCTTTGTAGTGAGAACTCCGACAATCCTTCCTCTCTCCGTGGCCACCTCAGATGCTCTAAGTCTGGGGGGACCCACAGGGAACCCAGCCCAGTGCTGGAAGATTTTATTTACTCCAGGGAGCCCCACAGCAGCGACCCCCCCAGTTCTGCATCCGGGTGCCCTGAGTGACACAGGGTGTCCCTTCCACACTCAGGGTGTCCCTTCCACACTTGGACTGTCCTCTCTGCTTGTCAGCAGATGCCTCCCAGAAGCCACCCCATGACCTGTGGCTGCTGATAAGCAGCCTGCCAGACGTTCCCTGCTGCTTGGCACCAAACATGTCCCTATCCTGAGATTTCCCGATTCATCCCGGAGCCCAGCAGCCCAGGAATTCACCTGTAGAGGGGGGTTAGTTGCTTTCAGGCGAACATCATCCCTCTAGCTGTACTTGCTCAAAATAGCAAGTGAAACCTTGCAGGAGTTTATCTGAATTACGAGGAGGATTCGGTTCCTGGTTACAAAATTGGGAGTACAGTTGTGAAAGAGGAAAGTAATAAGAAAAAAATGCAATCTTAGAGCCCCCCCACCACTCGGAGCTCCTGTCTCTGTGGGTTTCTGGATCACATCGGGGTTGTAGGAGGGAAGGCCAGCTCTGAAGGACGAGCTCTGCCCTGCCCAGGCGTATTCATGGGTTTCTCGCTGCTGCTGAATGCAGATGAAGTTTCGAAGGGGATGGGAAGAGCTCTCTCCCTTCCCTGGCTCTCTCTCCATGAGGGAATCTGGCCAGGCTTCAGTGGCTGTGAATTCTCGCTGTCTGAGGCTGCGGGTGAAGCATCTCTCAGCTCCTCGGGATCAGCGTCCTTTGATGTTGGAGCCTGGCTTTGCTGCTCAGCTTCTCACCCTGGTCCTTCCCTGCCCCTGGAAAGGCTCTCCCTGTTCCGCCTCTTGGGTCTGTATTGGACACATCACCCAGGCAGAGAGGGGCACCAAGGCCTCTCCATCCATTTCCAGCTTTTGTTTGAAGTGTCTCACTCCGTGTGTGAGGGGCAGAGGTTCCCTCTTGAGTCAGGGAACTGAAATTGGCACTTCCAGGAGAGCAAGGAAATCCTCCTGCAAACGGCCGCCAAAAATGAGAGTACTGAGGGCTCGGTGTTTGGCCTGTCAGGGTCATCACTGCTGGACAACCCAACCGAAAATGTCTTTCACACAACTGTCTGAGAACAACTCACTGTGGAGAGATCCAGTGCCTTTCCTGCCATGGAAATTAACTCTTTTCTTGGATTTACTGCCTTACTGGTGCAATTCCCTTCTTCCCATTTGTGCCAGTGGGCCTTGCCCTTTTCCATCACTGCCTTCTGTGTCACTGGTAAAGAACACCCCTGGGAAAGCAGTTGCTCTGTCACTGGTGTGGGAGGCCCTGTGGGATCCCAGTTTGGGTACTGCTGGTCTGGCAGCACCCACAGCCCAGGAGAGGTGTCCTGCTAACACAGGAGACCCTCACAAACCTCAGGCAGCCTGGGCTGAGGCAGAGGGGAAGGGATGAGGAGGGGTGTGAATTTCTGCTGGGAAATGAGCACCTGCCCAGGCTTTGATCCGTGAAGGAGCCTAAGCCTTGAGAATTTACCCTGAGGGAGATCCTGAGCATTCCCACGGGTTTGGTGGCTCTGGCAGGAGGAAATTCTGCTGTGTCCATTGCCTTGGTGTGCCAGGGACAGCAGAGACAGAAATCAGGGAACAGCCAAGATCAGCAGAGTGTGGGCAGTGGCCATGGCCATGACCTCCAGTGAGGAAGGGACATCAAATACCCTGGTGAATTTAGAGATTTGTGCCATCAGAAAAGCGGCCCGGGGGTGTGGTGGGCGTTAAACCAGTGCATCCCAACAGCTGCAGGGCGTGGGGGATACGGCCAGCAGCAGAACCCAAATGTTTTGTTGATTGCAGGCATAACCAATGTCTCTTGGAGATTTCGAATGAAAGTGAGCAGAAAATACAACCTGGTGGTACAATTTTCAATCAGCAGCCGAAGCTGTGCGTGCGCCTGGTTCCCAGTCATGCTTTCAGCATATATTTATTAATGGTAATTAGCACAAGTTGTTCAAATGTGTCTGCTAGAAGGCAACATCAGCATATCTCACACTGCTGCCTTTCCCGGGGAGGGCTCCGTGCAGTACCTGAGAACAGTCCTGCTGCTTCTGTAATGAGATCTTTATTATTCCAATAATTATCATGGATGGGAATAATATTTTACACTTAGAAAGAAAGCTTATTCTGAAAGGATCCCCACAGGCCTTCCAATCCTCTTCAGAGCAGGGCACATCCTGCAAAGGTCAACAACTCTGCCTGGCACCACGCTCAGAGATTATGGACCCCAGGACATTTTGCCCCTCCAAAGGTCTCCCTGGGAAAGGGACCTTTTATTGCCATTCTAACAGCTTTTTCTGACAGCAGGGATCACTAGGAGTCATCATAAAATTGTATTTATGTATCTATTTCACAAAGAATCCTCCATCCTTGGGGCATCCCTGCTCTGCCCATACAACACCAGAACCACCTGAGCACCGCCAGGGCTGGCTCCCTGCTGCCGCGTTGGTGACAGTCAGACAATTCAGCCCAGCCACGTTCTCAAAACCTTCCCTGCTCTGCACACAAAGGAGCCTCTGCTGATGGGATGAATAAAACACAGGAGCACTGAGAGCCACATCAGCAGTGGCACCACTGGCTCCCAGAGCAGGGCTGGTACCTGTGCCTTGGGCAGGGCATGCTTGTCCCTCTGAATATTCTCCAGCATTTTGCCAAGTTTTCAATAATTGCATTCCCACCCCCTTTCAGAAACCCAGTATTAAGCAGTGTTAGAGTTTTTCCTAGAAATGTTTCCCTCTCGTGCAGCCCCATTATCAGTCTCACCTTTTAACTGTAGGCTGTTCCTTATCAGACTACACTAAACAGTTTTCCTCCTTGCCTGGCTACTTAATCACTGCTCGCCCGAGCCATGCACAATTTAATTCCTTTAATCTCTCCTATTTAGCTTGTCCTTGTTTCATTTTGGGGCTGTTCTGAAGGCCCTCTGCCTCCTCTGTGCCTTGTGGTGCTGACACACCAGGCCTGCTGCGCTGCCCGGGGTGAGCAGCAGCCTGTGTCAATTAGGGGGATTCCTCTGGAGTTTAGGGTTCCTCGCATTGCTTCTTTCACCTCTCGGTGTCTGGCTTTACCGACCAGCAGGCCCACGGTTTGTTTGTAAAGATGCCTCCCTCTCGTTCCTTTCAGAAGCAGCCGGGAGCTTCCCCCCAGGGCCTGGCGAGGCGTCAGGCAGCCCCCTCAGCACGGCCCCAGCTGAAACAGCTCCGCGCCGAACACAAACATCTAACGGGACCTAATTACCATCTGCTGCTTCCCAAGGCAGCACACCCCAATTACCAATTGGGAAATAATTACAGCCCACGAGTCTCCAGAGCGAGGGCCTCAGCTTCCCTCCCCAGTCTGCATCGCTGCTCCTGCCCTGCTGCGGGTGCTGGCACATCTCTCACCTTTCTTCGGCTGCTGAACGCACCCAACACCAGGAAAGCATTTGTTGGAGGAGTAAAAGTGAGATCCATTCTCTGAGGGCTTGTCTTGTACCTGCCAGAGGCATTTCAGAAGCATTTGATGCTGCTCACCCCGTAGGCAAAGATTGGAAGCTGGGAGGTACAGCCCGAATTCCGTTTGCTGCTCTGGGGATCTTTAGCACCTATTTAAAAAACCGAAGCAAAGAAAGGAGAGCAGTTACTTGCAGCGAGTAACTCCAGGGCGAGTAACTCCAGCAAGTAACTTGCAGCAGGCTCCTCCAGGGCTTGAGTTCCACACCACCAACCACAGCAGCAAAGCCTCTGCACAAAAGACCCGTGTGGGCACATCCGCCCACGAGATCCCGGGCTGAAAACCCCGGGTGTAAATTAGGCAAATTTATATGAAAAATGGGCTCTGTGGCTTTGCTGTGCTCTGCCTGGCCCTTCCTCCAGCCTGGCAGCAAAGGGTGCTGGGTGTGATGGGGTGTTCAGGGAGCCCCTCAGCCCCAGCAGCTCCCCAGAAGGGATTTCGGGGTGCCAGAGTTTCCCCAGTGGCTGGCTGTGGATCCAAAGGGAGGTGGAGAGAGCAGCTTCTGATGTGTGCACTGATAACAGAACGATCACCGAGGCTGGCTCAGATTCTCACTCTGATCCAGGGGTAAAGACTTTGTTAGCCCCCAAAGTGCAAAGTGAAAGTGCAAATATCCGGTGGTTGCTTGTACGGTGATTTTTAACTCTCTGAGTGCATTGGGCTTCTCTCCTGTGTCCCAGCAAGCCCAGATTCCAGGGGGGCTGGGAAGCCCTTCCTAGGGAATGGCTGCAGCAGGGAGAAACTTGGCAGTACAAATCCCATTTTCACTCAGTGCACAAGTTCCACCCTTACAGGTCCAGGCTCTGAAAGGCTGGGTTTTGGGAGTGCTGTTTGGAGACAAATGTCCTCCACAGAGCTGTGAGCAGTGGCAGAACATCTTTAGCTGATGACTGCAGAACTCAAGGCATTGCCACACGGTGCAGACGTTTAATTGCCACTCAGGTCCCATCACTTTGCCAGAATGAGACAACTCCTATCAGATGAAGTCCTCGGAGGCCAGGATTGCCATGGAATGTGACAGTGCCTTTTACTAGGAGCTGTTTTTTCAGGGTGTTTTTTTGCTGTAGCTTACAGAGTATTGGTCCAGCCTTTCTGTTGTCACATCCTTGTCATGTGTTCCCTTCAATTTATGCAATGGAAAAGGCTCTGCCGTGACCCAAACCCAGCTGTTTGTGCTGGAATTGTCCCTGGTGGGAAAAGGCCGCTCCTGTGAGTTTGCAGGATGTGTCATTGATGAATTGGTTCATGGAGAACTGAACACTGAGGCACAAGCCAGCCAAAATGTCGAGTTAAGGCTGGCACTGGAAGAAAAGTTTGGGAAGTTAAACAGTCAGAGGACTTCAGGAAGTCTGTATTCCATGGATTAAAGCAAAAAAGGAAGGCAGTGGTGGTGGATTAAAGCCATATCCAGAAGAATTGTAGCCCCAGAAAGGAGACACTGGACACATCTTGCTCTCTCCAAGGTCAAACCCACACGGAGCTGGTGAAAGACAAGGGATGGAAAAAAAACCAGACAGGAAAATTAAAAATGGGTACATTTAAAGTGGAAATGACAGACAGGGATGGTCCAAGAAAGCCCGAATTTGCAGAAATGAGGTGATCAGGAGAATTTGGAGGCCACGTAGTAGAGGAAGAGGCCAGATGCTGGTAAAGAGATCTAAGGGATTGAATTGCTGCAGCAATGAATATGCAGCAGAAATCAGCACAGATGGAGATGAGGTGGAGCAGGGAGGGGCAATAAAAGTAAGGAGTTGGTGTCCAAGCAAAACAGGGCAGAGCATAAGGAAAGTGAAACAGGAGAGAAGAAAGGAAACTGTTCTCAGGCAGGATACAAAAGGAAAAAACTGGCAAAAAGAACAGTAGAAAGGTCCCTGCGGTCAGAGAGTCTTGGTTAAGAATTTCTTGTCAGGGAAAGGAGGTGCGGTGAAGAAAGGAAAGGACAAATGGGAGCCGGCAGGAGTGTGAAGAGCAGTAAAAACACGTCAGAGCACCTAAATGGGTCAGTGCGAAAGGGTTGGGGCATCTGTGTCTGAACAGCAGCAACAAGAAAACAGTGGAGATGTGAAGGAGCTGGGAGGGTTAAGGGGCAGGGAGTGGTTGAGGCTGGGCCTGGGGTGTGCAGCCTTCAAGGGCTGGACAGGTGAGGTGGGAACGTGATGGAAAGAGGAGACAATCAAGGAGACCATGGCAATGAAAGTGTGTCATGGCCGTTCCCAGTCTGGGACAGAATGGTAAGAGAGGTTCTGCTGGGGGAATGTTTGTAATGAGCTGAAGATTTGCAGGGTTGGAGCTGGAAATGGGTAAACTCCCCCAAAATTACTGTTCGTGGAGGAGTTTTGTCATCAGAGGGATTTTTATACCCCAGAAAATAACAGTTTGCAGAACAACAACAACTCCCACTTCTCTCTGGTGCCTTGGACATCCCATGAGTTTCTTTCCCCAACAGCCACTCGATAAACAAGAGGCACCACTTACACCGAGGAGCTGTGAGGCTTCACAAAAGGACCTTGGGTGGAATGAGCACAAAAGGCTTCAGATGAAATGAAGTACCAGGACGAAGGATGGATCTGTGGGTAAATCTCTTCAGTGCACAAAGGAGAGCTCTTACAAACTCAGGGGAGTGTTTAGCAAAGCCTGAGGAGCTCAAGGACTTCGGTTCAGAGGCAGCATCTCAAATTCCAGGTGTGAAACTATTTGGATCTGGATTTTCAGGATTTTCAGGGGAGGGGGCACCACAATTGACTGAATTTAGAAAAGGCATCCTAGGAATAAGCAGAGCCTGGAAGGAAGGAGAGCAACTTATTCCAGCCAGGAATGTGGGGTTGCTCAGGGATGTGTTGTGTTTCCTGCACCCCACTTACCCCCAAAACCCCACAAAACAGCCGCAGAGACCCCAACCTCAAACCCTTAAGTCTCACACAGCATTTCCCTGATCCCAGGGGAGCTGGGGGAGTCTGGAGGCACTCGCAGGCTCCTGCAGGCAGAGCTGGCTGCAGGCTGGTGCTGACTGACAAGGAGGCAGCTGCCAAGAAGAATATATAATGGTTTGGAGATGCTTCCTTTTCCCTCAGTGCAGCCACTAATTTGAATCTCTCTCATCTACTCAGCTGCCAATTTTTGAAAAAAAACCTTGCAGGATCTTAATTACCGCAGGTGCTTCTACCATCCTTTCAGGTGGGGTTGGAATTGGCCATTGGGTTTTAAAGTTATTGAAGGAGAAGAAGTGAAAGGAATTAAAAAGTGGTTGGGTTTTTTTTCCCCCTTGGGAAACCAAGCTAAAGGAGATTGATCAGCAAAGGAGTACAACTTAGAGGTCAAGGAGTGTAGTGATGAAGGGAGAACTGTCAAGTGTCACAGTGAGTTACATGTTAAAGCAAAGAGAAAAAGCTTTTTGGTTATGTAAATGAACTGAGGAGGCGAAAAGAGCAAGTGAGACTACTGCGAAATGAGGGGGATGTGAAACTACAGCCATCCTCAGCAGGACTCCAACATAAAAGGAGGACTTGGCTTCCATTTTTAATGATGTGGGTGTTGACCAGGGTATCAGAAGGACGGAGACAGAGCAACATGCCAGGGAATACCGCAGGAGCTGATGCACAACCCCAACCACAGGTCCGGGACCAGCAGCAGCACTTCAGGCTCCAGGGGTTCTGAATGTCCCCTTGAGGTGCAGCCAGGATGCAACTGTCCAGGACCCAGTGCTGAAATGATTCCCACGTGGCCCAGGTCAGACTGAAAATCCTAAACCTGCCCTGCGAGAGAAAAAAAGGAATTTCCACCAGATGCAGAAATCCAGACAATGACTTTTTTTTGTTTTGTAGAAAGCCTGTAGAAGAGAGGAAGGTACAGGACACCCAATCATACAGATTTCAAGAGATACTTATGATTAAATGCTTTAAACACATCTGGGTTTGTTTCCATGTGAACAACAGGAAGGAGGAAGGGAGGAAGGGAGGAAGGAGGAAACCAAGCTGTTGCTTCAGAGAGAAATCACACTTTTGTACTCACAGGGAAAAGAAGCACCCCAGGAAATTCCTGTAGTGGCTGCCACCTCAAATCCAGCACTCCCATGGACCAGGGCGAAAGGAGAGTCTGGCACAAAGCTTGGCAGTTTGGTAAACGAAAAATCTGATTGTTCTGATACATCTTCAGCAGAGTTTTCCCTTCCTGGAAATCTGCTTGTCTGTCCCTGTAACTGGGAGGCAGAAATGGGGAGGGCAGACTGAACAATCTCCAAGTGGTTCGGTTTGTACCCGTCCCCAGAACTGCAGGAATTTAGACCAACATGAAGAATTTTTTCTACAGAACATAAGAAAAAGTGAATAAAGTGTTTCTGACACTCTTGATCATGCAATTGATATTCCTGAGGTTTGTGTAGCTCCATGAAACTTTCTCCTTCCAAAAGCTGATGGTGCTCAAGGCAAAGGGTTGTGTCAGAGCCACTCAGCCCCAGGGGCCATGGCCAAACACAGCCACAAAATTCACCCCTGCACTCTTTGGATCTGGAGCTGTTTGTGCCAAAACTGGAGTCTTGTGCTTGTCATTCCTGAGTAAAAGTCCAGGAGTTTCACAGTGTTCGCTGCATGGAAATGAAAACTGCAGGGTATCCTGATCTACAAAACTAATTAACTTGCTGATAAATTTGAAAATATCTGCAGGGAGCTCATTAAGGGGAAAAAAGAATCTCTTGAATGGTGGAGTTCACAAAGCTTAACCCCGAGGTGAGAAACAATGAGCCAAACTAAATATCACTCAGGAAAACTCCAAAGCAACCACAGGAAGTTACACCCAAGGAAGGACCTGGACACAGAAAGACTCCTGGGTCACCAGGGCACCTCTGCAACCAGGTTCTGCTCCACTTTGCTTTGCAAGAATGTCTCTTCCAGTTTTAATTTCTTTAGTCCTCAAGGTTGTCTGGTATTTGCCCCAGGAGCCAGGTTTGGGCTGTATTTCCTTACAGTGCTCCCCAGCCATGAGTTATTAGCACATTATGTACTTTTATTAAGATTTTCCATAGAAATATTGAACAATATTTGCCTTAGGTGTAGCCCTTCAGGAGCCCTGGCAACTCCTCCCAGCCTGACTCTTCCCTTTAACACAAGATCTTTTCTGTCTTGTCTTCATTCTGTTCCTCCCTCTCCTTTTAATTCTCCTGTGATCCTCGTTTTCCTTGGCATGGCTAATGAGTCCCTCATGTGACACCGTATCGAATGCTGTCTCACAGCCCCCAGAGATGGTATCGAGCATGTTCCCTTTGTCTAAAAACTCCATTACCTTATCAGGGAGAGATATCGGATTAGCCTGCCACAATCTCCCTTGGATAAAGCCGTGCTTCATCCCAGCCTATTTCCCACTCCGAGCCATGGCTTTAATTACTTCTGCCTTCAAAATCTATTTCAAAGCTTGCACCAAGCTGAGCTCCTCTTTCAGGCTCCAAACGCCACTGTTTGCCCTCCCATATCAGGGCCCTTGGACTGGGGCAGATGTTTTGTCCCAGCAGGGGAAGGGCCCAGTGGGTTGTGCTCCCTTCTGTGGGGCTTGGAGTCAGCAGGGGAGATCCAACCTCCTGGAGGGTAAGAAACTCCTCACAGGGGGAATTTTCTGGCAGACTGGGAAGCTGTGACTGCTGGAAACAGGCTCACTGTCACCTCAGCTGTGGCAACACGACACGAGTTTTAGGATCCCTTAGGGGACTCTGAAGTTGCCAGTCCTCTCAGGCATCTGGGCCGAACAGGTCAGACTGAGTGGACCTCTCTGTCCCCATTCATGCTCAAATGAAACCCAATTTGTTGGTTGGAAAGCTGTTTGTCTGAGGAGATCCCCCCGAGAGCTGGGGATGTGTAGGGAACCCAACAATAAATGGTCATTCGCCAAGCCTGGGGTTGTTCCTCCCCAGGGGCAGGACCTGCATCTCTGAGCTTAGGAGCCTCTAAGAGCAGGTGATCAGGACAGTGAGCACGGGGCCACAGGCAGGTATCTCCATCCAGGACAATCCCTCCAGGCTCTCCTCAGTGCCAACAGAATGAAACAGGCATTTTCAAGGTACAATTCACCACACACCTCTGACAGAAAACTCCCCTGCCTGCAAAAGGAGTCTGAGCAGAGCAGCTCCAAGGGAGATGTCTGCATCAGAGGCGTCAGAAAGCACAGCCTTGGGAGTCAGGGTTCATTTCACCCAAATTCCAAGTGTCACGATGCTGAAAGAGCCTCTTGTGGGAAAAAGGTCAGTCCCTTTATTCCTCGTTATTCATTATCTTTTCATATCCCTCTGCCATCAGCTGCTTGAAAAGCTGTTATTGCAGCATGTTCAGCGGTGAAATGGATGAAGTTCTCTTCTCCCCCCATGCTGTGACCTCTGTGACGGCTGTGAATAAAACTAATGACAATAAATTACAGAGGTGTTGCTGGATATTGCCAGAGGAGTGATAAAATGTGATGGCAGTTAATAGAGCATGTTTAAAAGACACAAGGCAACTGTTGTCTACCAGGAGACACCCAAATGCATTCGGGAAGAGAGAGAAGTGGCATCCTGCTGCTCAGGGCCAGAGCACTCAGGAGCTCCCCGTGGTTTTTAGCTGTGACCTCTGCGGTGCTTTCCCTCCTCTCCCGCACAGCATGTGCTGCTTCCCACCCTGCAGCCCACCAAAACCACATCTGCTGCACAGGTGTGCTCTCACCTTGCCAACCTCTGTGCCCGTGCAGGTCCCCGTGCCCCTCTGCACTGGTGTGCTCTCACCTTGCCAACCTCTGTGCCCGTGCAGGTCCCCGTGCCCCTCTGCACTGGTGTGCTCTCACCTTGCCAACCTCTGTGCCCCCAGCAGGTCCCCGTGCCCCTCTGCACTCCAGCCTGGAGCAGCAGAGCAGCAGGGATGGTGTCCCCGGTGCCCAGCTCAGCCCGCTCCTGTCCTGGTGCCTGGCAGAGTGCCACGAACCTCCCATTAGTCACTGTCACACCTGGTGGCCTTTCAGGGGCTGGCTGCTGTGAGGGAGATGCCGTCCCGGTGACAAGGATGCTGTGAGGACACGTCTGCCTTGGCGGGAGCAGCGTGGGGACACGACGTGTTCGGCTGCTCCAGACAAACAGAGGAATTGCAGAGGGGTTTAGGAGCTCCTGGATGTCTTTTTGTTTCGTACAACACATCCCGGCAGTACCAACAGAGCCCTGCCACGGTGCAGGGAGAGCGAAGCAGACTCCTCCTGACAGATTGCTGCTCCCGTGTTTGGTTTGTCAGAGCGTGTACAAACTCCCTGTCTGCAGAGACGAGATAATCACAGGCTGCTGGGGGATTGGAGCAGCTCTGAGTATGTTCAACAAACATCAAAGACAGCGAATCTGGGATGCTAGAAAAAAGGCTCATCAGCATCTCCTGCTCAGCACAGATCCCACTCGAGGGTGGAGTGCAAAGTGCAGGCCCTGCCTGACCTCTTATCAAGATGGGATTACCCTGAAGCTTCAGTGGTCCTTCATGCCACTCTTGTAGGTCCGGTCACACTCTGGATGTGTGAGGAGCTCAGGTACCTGTGATTTTTGTCTCTGGCTTTAAGCCAGGCTCCCTCAGTCCCCTTAATCCCTCCACTGATTTCGGGTTGCAGAGCACAGCTCACAACTGGTCTCCTGTGAGCAGGGGTTTCTCCAGCTCGTTCTCCTCTGTGGTCTGCTCTAACCACTAATCTCAGATGTCTTAGGCTGAGCTTTCTTAAGGAACAAGCTACCTTTAAGTCTACCACAAATTTGGGAAGGTTGAGACATTCTGTCAGTATGAACCTACTGTTCTTTTTATCTCCTCCACCCTCTCGCCTTCCTTTGGAAGGACAAGGCTGTGGGAGTGTTGTGGCTCAGCAGCTGGAGGGTTTCAGCACAGGGGTGGTGAGTTGCAGCATAAATCAGAGCAGAGCGAGGGATGGCCGTGGCTGTCGTGTGAGACACGTCCTGGGGCAGGGCAGCCCAGAGCAGCTCCCTGCAAGTTCCGTGAGTGACTGCAGGTAAGATGCAACTCCTCAACAAGATCCTGCTCCCGCACAAGAGCAGGGAAAGCAGAAGGAAGGGTAAATCAAGCACAGCAGAACTCATCTCCCATTCCAAAGAGCAGCAGCCCAGAGGCTGCGATCACTAATTAAACAATATCTCCCATGAACACAGGCAACGAGGGTGACATTTACCTCTTGTAGGCTATAAATACCCAGCCATAAGCAAACATTTCTAATCAGTGATTACGGGTGAGGTTATTTTCCCTGACGTTATAAGTGATTGTTTGTTTATGCAGAGTTAATGGGCAAGATCATGCTGGAGGTGCTGGCCAAGGATTCTGGGCTAGTGCCTGCACCAGTGCTTTGGCACCACGCTGAACTGGGTCACCAGGCTCGGGAGGGCATCCCAGACCCTCCAGGACAACCTCCAGCTGAGCCCTGTAGGGTTTTTTTCCACGGTCACTGGGGCAAGGAGCAGAGCGGTGATGGTTCATCCCAGGGCCCTGCATGGCCTCCTCCTGTCCTGAGCCAGACACGGAGGCTCTGCCCGAGCTCTGGGGTGAGCAGGGCACGGGGCACTCCTGCCCACCTTGCTGGGGGCATCCCACCCCTCAGGTGGGGTGAAAGCTTGGGGGGATTGAGCTTGGGATAGGTGCTGACAGAATGGAGGGAGGAGGCCTTTGCCCAGACCGCGTCCAACCCCGCTGGGGCAGACACCGTGCCAGGGTGGCAAAGTCCTTCTTTTGGCAAGGCCCTCCTTTCCTGCAGGCTTCTGTGTAGAGATGAGAGCAAAACCAGTGGGGAATGAGCCTTGTCACAGGATCTGGGAGGGAGAGGTGTTCTCGCAGCACCAGCCTTTCCACTCCAGCAAACACCCGCAGCCCACGCCGTGCCCGCAGCAGCTGCACGGAGCACAGGCTGGGAAATCTGAAGGGGCATGGGCAGGCTCCTGCCTGGTGGCCAGCAGAGCCCAAAGCCCTGTGAGGGATGCAGGCAGGTCTGGAGAAGCAGCTGCTGTAATGGTTTGTGACAGCTCCTGTCTGTCCCCGGGGAGTGACACACTCCAGCGTGTGCGCAGCACGTGGAAGCAAATCCAGCAAAGCGGGCTGGGAGAGAGCTGGGAGCGAGCAGAGCTCAGGGAAGTCCTGTGCCCACAGCATCTCTGCTGATGTGTCTCTATTTTATTCAATATGTTCTTTTCCTCCTAAAAGTAGAGAGCTGGAGGCACTGAGACAATGCCCTTTTCAGAGACGTGGCAATAAAATGTCTGGGCTCATCCCTCCTGGCAAGGCAGTGCTGCTGCTCGCTGCTGCAGCCTGGATGGTGACCCAGCAAAGCAGCTGGGCTCAGAAAGGTTTTCTGGCCTGCTCGCATCCTCATTGCTCAGCTCCCCATCATCTGTCGCACCAGGTTAGGCTGGAAGGTTGGTATGGCACAGGAATACATTGGTATTCCTGGCATTTTCTGGTGGCTTTTTGGGCCGAGGTTGTAACTAATCCCTGTTCCCCTGCACGGAGCAGTGAGGGGCACGTCCCACACACCTCCACTCTCCTGGAGAAGAAAGGGCTCCTGGACAATGGCTCTTCGCAGTGGCATTGATGCCAGTGGAAAGCCTTGTTGGCCAAAATGTCCAGCTCTGGTGCTCTGGTGACACAGGTGGCCTCTGAGGAGGGTCAGGGACCAACCCATGGCTGCCTCCAGGCTGGGAGGACCTGGCAGGGCCTGCTCCTAACCCTTCTCCCAGGGACTTTGCTGGTTGCATTCCCTTTGCAGCAGGCATTGCCACCTGACCGGGGGCTGACAACTCAGTATCACATCACTAGGTCTGGCTTCCTGACAAGTCCTCCGGGACAATCAACAGAGAAGGTGAAGAACTTGAATTTCAGCATTAACTATCCTCAATAAAGCAGTGGTGACTGAGCTGGAAACACATAAATAGGATGTAGCCTGGGGTTTTTAAATTGTTCTCCGCCAGTAGCTGGGTTTAGCTGTGCTGAGAGAGGTTGTGCCCTTGGAAGGAGATGAGCAGCTCCAAGAGCTGGTGGCCTGCTCCCCACACCTGGAAACAGGTGTCTCTTTCCAGTCCCTGTGCCTTGGATGTGCACTAAGCTGGTAAAAGTATTCTTAGCACTGTTTTTTGTTGGAAGCCGAATTCCCAGCAAAGGGAAATTTACCATGAAAAGTGTCTGACGCTGCCCAGGGAAAGTGCTGAGGCTCCTGCTGAAAACAGAGTGCCTCTGGAATCAAAAATTCCTGGTGCCTTGCCAGACCACACAGCCACGGACTCCTGTGATAGGCACTCCCGCTCAGTGAGAGGGAGAGGGAGAGCAGCGAGGAGTCCAAGCAGAAAGTCCTCACACAACCCCAGCGCCACAGCTGAGGTGTGCTCCAGCCCTGGCCAGAGCTGAGCTGTGCACAAGCTCCCGAGAGCGCCAGGAGAGCTGGGGGTTTTTGCAGGCAAGAAACTGTGAGGCTGAGCAGGGACTTTGATAGTGGACAAATCACCTGAGAGAGCAGCACAGGGAGCTCTCCCCATCCCTGCAGGTTTGCAGGTGAATTCCGTGGCTGTAGGGGGATGTGGGGAAATGTTGCACACAGCACAAGTTACCTTTGCCAGCTTCCTTTGCCAAGTCATCTGTACCCAGTGTTCTTCCTTAGGGTCATTTCTTCTCACCTCTTCCTTGGAGGCCACAGTGGGGCCTCCAGCTCCATTTAGAGGGCAGCAGGGCACACAGGAAGCACCCAAAACACAAGAATCCCCTAAAAATTATCTGCTGTAACACGTCAGTCTGGAGTATGTGAGGGCTGAGTGACTCTGATTTCAGATGAGCTCTCCTCTCTTTTCTCTTCTCTTCTCTTTTCTCTTCTCTTCTCTTCTCTTCTCTTCTCTTCTCTTCTCTTCTCTTCTCTTCTCTTCTCTTCTCTTCTCTTCTCTTCTCTTCTCTTCTCTCTTCTCTTTTCTCTTCTCTCTCTTTTCTTTTCTCTCGTCTCCTCTCTCTTCTCTTCTCTCGTCTCCCCTCTCTTCTCTCCCCTCTCTCCAGCCCACCACCTTTTGCTCCCATGACAACACCACCCACCTTAAGGTGACTCTATACAATCCAGAGACAAACACCTTTGGATACCAGCAGCCCAGTGGTTCTCCACCTTCCCAAGCTCTTCTGGGCACTGGCTGCAGGAACTTAGCATTTATATTGCTGCATTATAATATCTCTGCTTTATATCCAAAGCCAACGTCTCCATCACAAGAGTTATTTCCCTCGATCAGCCAGTGAATAGCAGTGCTGTTAAAGGCGTAATGAGAAGATAAATTGTGCAAGGCAGCTGACAGCAAGAGCATGAAATTATGTCTCTGAGGCTTGTTGTCCTCAGGGAAAGCGGTCCCGGTTGTCGGTGCTGATCCCAGCCTAACTGGGCTGGGGCAGTGCTGGGATTGCCACCCCCCGGAATCATCCCAGCATTTCTCAGGGAGAGGGAGGGATGGAGGGAAGTCCAGCAGGGACGGATGGATCTCATCTTTGGAAGTACTTGGAGAGGTCCAGGTCAGTGAGACGGCAACAAGGGCAATGAGGAAGAGAGGGCTCAGCAGCAGCTCAGATTTCACAGAGCAGTAAAACCTGGCTGGGATTTGCCACATTGACTCCGTGCCTCGGAAATGATTCCCCATCTGAGGATGAGTGTAAGGGAGGCTAAGCAGGGTTGGGCCACTGAGTCCTGGGATGCATCTGGTGACACCTTTTAGTTTTTAGAACACGGCGTAGCTGAGGAAAACATTGAAAACCACATGACAAAATAGAGATTATAGTTATACCCGTGCACCTGTTCCTTGGGAACAAAGGCACCCTCTCATAAAGTGCCAGTTCCCAGCTGTTCATACCCAGGGCTTGGGGCCAGCCTGGGCCTCCCGGGCTCTGGTGGGTGGGATCCTCTGCATGTGAAGGTCTTGGGTGCTTTCAGGATCCTGGAGGTGGATTTGGCTGTGCCCTGCAGAGCAGTTCAGCTTTCTGGTCTCCAGCATTCCCAGAACCAGTTACCCACCAGCCCACTTCTGCTGGGAATGCTGTTTTCTGCTGGGAATGCTGTTTTCTGCTGGGAATGCTGTTATCTGCTGGCACCCGAGCAGGACGAGGCTTGTAATGAAGCTACAAATGACAGAGCTGCAGGAGCATTTTGTCCCTCTCTCCCGGAGGGATCATGGCTAGAAATGCAGTGTCTTGGCTTTGATCTTCAATTTTAACTTGCCCAAAGGCAGAGAGACCTAAGTTGGACATCAGGTAGAATTTCCCCACGGAAAGGGTGGTCAGGCCTTGGCAGGGGCTGCCCAGGGAGGTTTGGAGTGCCCATCCCTGGAGGTGCCCAAGGAAGGCCTGGAGGTGGCACTCAGGGCGCTGGGCTGGGGACAAGGCGGGGATGGGGCACAGCTTGGACTCCGTGGTTTTGGAGGTCTTTTCCGACCTGAACAGTCCTGGAATTCTGTGGCCTTCCCAAACACATGAGGTGAAAAAATAATGTGAGCAGGGGTGCAAGAAGACATCAGGTGATTCAGGGATCTGAACAGGACATGTCTGGAGAGTGACCAAGGGCCAAACCCGTGGATGGTGCCACAAGTGGAACAAGGCAGGGTGTTTCAGGAGAGGTCCACCACAAGGAGCTCGTCCGTGTTGTGTGGGAAGGGACACAAATCCCATGGGCAGCAGAGTGTAGGGACAGAGGGAACGCTGTGGACAGGCTGTGAGGGGGGGTCTGTGGGACTGCCCAGCTCTGGGTACGGGGCAGGACTCATAAAAGGGTCCCGGTACCAAGGAAACGGGACCAAATCGCTTGCAGAGCTCTGGAGGCCACAGCAGGGGAGGATTTGTTGGAGAACAGCACTTTCCAGTAATGCTGAGTTCCTGAAGGGCCCGAGCCGTGTCCCTGCTGTCACCTGAACGCTGCAGACTCCACTCCTTCCCCTGCCAATGATTCATCCAGCAAGGGGGATGCACGGAGAGCAGCAGAGAGAGTTCAGGGAGAGCTTGCATTAGGAGCTCTGAAATATTGATGTGTCTGTGCCCTGCATACACTGTCCCTCCTCCCCCCAAGGCAGGGCAGAGCGACTCAGGGGGAGGGAGGGCTGGGCAGAACCTGCCTCAGCACTGAGGATCAGGAGATGCAACTCTGCAGAGCGCAAAGAGCAGGGAGGACTTGGAATTCACCAGCGAGAGACAGGCAGGGGCAGGAAAAGCAGATGGGAATCACCACAGGACTCAGAAATGCAGAGATCACCCAGGATCTGCTTGTCCAGCCCTGTGAGCTGAAAGCAGCAGCACAGAGGGGGACAGAGACCACTCAGCTCAGGGGGAGCTGCTGGACCCTGGCAGTGATTGCCCCCTTCAGCCACACCCCACAGCTCCCAGGGCCACTGCACCTCTTTGCACAGCCCTTAGGAACAAGGTGTGGGGTTTCCAGGGCTGTCCCATCACTGGGATGAGAGGACAGCTCACTGGAATGTGCTGGGCAGGGCTTTGGGAAGCACTGGGATGTTCCTGGGAAGCAGTGTGGTGGTTCTGGGAAGTAGAGGGAAGATCTGGGGAGCATGTGGAGCTCTGGGAAGCAGCGGGGTGTTTGTGAGAAGTAACGGGATTCTCCTGGGAATCACTGTGGTGTTCCTGGGAAGCAGTGGGGAGCTCTGGGAATCACTGTGGTGTTCCTGGGAAGCAGTGGGGAGCTCTGGGAAGCAGTGAGGAGCTCTGGGAAGCAGTGAGGTGTTCCTGGGAAGCAGTGAGGAGCCCTGGGAAGCAGTGAGGTGTTCCTGGGAAGCAGTGGGGAGCTCTGGGAAGCAGTGAGGAGCTCTGGGAAGCAGTGAGGAGCTCTGGGAAGCAGTGAGGTGTTCCTGGGAAGTAGAGTGAAGCTCTGGGAAGCATGGGTTGCACAGGAGCTGCTCTCAGCTGAAACCTGCCCCAAATCTGAGCACAGAAACCACTGAGCAGATGGGGGGCAGCTCTCAGAGCCCAGATCCTCTCCCTGCCACGGATGTTGGCTCAGACCTGGGGCAGCGCCTTCCCTTCGAGGATGCTGATTTTACGCTTCTATCCGAGCGTTTATTGCTGTGTAATCCTTGGAAGGGATTTTTTGTCCATGCCACACCTGGTACTGTGAAATCTGTTTTCGCCAGTGTCCCCTGGCAGGGAGAGCTGGACATGGCTTTGCTCTGCACCTGCAGCTGGATTGGGATCACCCTGCACCCCACACCAACCACCTGCCAGGTGGAGACCCCGGCCCAGGAGCCATGAAGCACGATCACAGCTGAAATATGGTTTTTATGACAGCAAATGACACCAGGTGTATCTGCTGAGCTCCTGGTGAGCTGATTTCAGCTCTCAGCCATCTGTGCAGCCTCGTTTTTCTAAGCCTGGGGGCTTTCAGTGCTTCATGCAGCACGTGCAGCCTCAGCACTGCCTTTCAGCCCCTTGGCACCACGCTGGAGCAGTCCTGTGTCAGCCAAAATGTGGGATTGATCCATCTTGGGAAAAGCTTTGGCTGGTCAGTGCTGCAGTTTAGTTCCGTTCCCCATGCCCTGGCTCAGCATGGAGGAGCAGGAGATGGGTCTGGAGAGAGAAAAGGAGCCAGCAGTGCCTCCCAACATGACACCAATCCAGTCCCTCTGGGCAGGGAGAATCCACATTTCCACCATCCCTGCTGGGTGTCCCTGGGATTCACAGGATAAATGGCAGACGTCATTTGTCACATCGTTCACCACATTTACACCATCAGTGGCAGACACAACCTACCGCAGAGTCTCAGCCCTTTATGTGCATTTCTCCAAGAAGCTGCATTGCTCCAGTGGAACTGTCTTTCTTACATTTAAAGCTGCAGCTGGACAGGATCTGGGTAAAGAAACCAGAATAAATAGGTATGGGGCCAAACAAAAGTAGAGTTCAAGGGAGGGGAGGCCGGGTATGGAACTGGGGAATGGCCACATGAAATGAGACCTTGTATTTGGTAGAGTTTCCCCAGGCAGATTTTGGAGAACCTTCCTCAGGGTTTGGGCTTTGCATCTGGACTGAAGGCACTGCAGTGTGGCAGCATCCCCATGTTCATCCCATCCCATTCCCATCCCATCCCATCCCATCCCATCCCATCCCATCCCATCCCACCCCATCCCATCCCATCTCCATCCCCTCACCCTGCCTCCCACCTTTGTACAAAAGTGAGATCAGGAACCCGATCTGGCTAAAACTTGATGACAAAACCAGACAAATGAAAAAGCAGAGAGAATTTCCTGCAAGATCCTATAAAGACCAGCCCAAGGGAGGGGTGAGAATAATTTCCCTGAGGGCTGAGGAGTGAGCAGGACCCTCTCCTCCAGGGCCATCACCCCTGGCACCCACTTAATCTGACCACAGAGCTGCTTCGCTTGGCCTTGGTGAGTTTGGTGCAGAAATAAAATGAAATAAACCCCGATAAAACCCAATAAAAGCCGTGTTCCAGCAAGCAGAGCTGAGGATCAAATCTGCCAGCGTAACTATTCCCATGGAAGGCAGGGAGTGAGTAAATAAACGGGAATTGCTTTGCTTACAGGAAAGAGCTCGCTCCGCTGTAAATCCTGGCCTCTGCCAGATCCCCCTTTCCAAACAGGGCAGTAAATATTCCATGGGTTATCAGGGGGGTTTCAACCACCCGTGGTAAAGAAACCACAGATGAGGTCTGAAAAGAAACCCTGAGGTCGAACCCCAACCCACAGGTTCAAAATAAATAAGTGTTGATGTCTTTTGTTTGCCTTTTGCCTGGAGGGCCTTGGAGCTGCCAAGAGCTGTCTCTGTACAAAACAGAGGCAGTGATCTCCTTTAATTAAAGATCAGTGAGATTCCCGCCTAATCAAAGGATTCGAGAACCTGGGGCTTGAGAGATTTATGGTGAATTGCTTCACCTCTAAACCTCGGACAACTAGACATCCAAGCAGTTGTCCAGGGGATGCTCATTTTCCATGGAAAGGGATACCAGGATGCCACAACCACTACTGCTGGTTTTAAAGATGGTTAATATTAGTAGTTTTTACAGAATTTTCCCAAATAAGACCTGTCTGAGCAAACCTTAAGAATGATAAATACTGTAACTTGTTGTCACTGGAGACAGACTCATTATTTGGAGATGCTGGCTGTGCCAAGCAGTTTGGGACACTGGAATCAAGGCAGCTTTCCTGGAAAAGCTGGACTTTAAATGGTATTTTTTTCCTTTAGCAGTAATCCAGTATTCCCAATATCTAGGTTGCTCTGAGGCTTGCAAACATAAAAATTGAAAATTATTTTTTAAAAAGTTGTTTATAATTTCAGCTGGTTTTGAGTTGGCCAAACAGAAAATTTCTTGTCACAACATATGGAAAAGGGGTTTTTAATTAAATATTTATTTTAAAAATAATATGAATGTATAAAATTTCCGAGAATCTGAGCTTCATACCAGGAATATGCCACTGCTGGTGGTGAGAGTTAGGACATCTTGGGAAGACTGAGAAAACTGGGATTGTTCAGCCTGGAGACAAGAAGGCTCTGGGATGGCTTTGCTGTGGCCTCCCAGTACCTGAAAAGGGCTTCAAAAAAGATGGGGAGAGACTTTGGACAAGGGATGGAGGGACAGGACAAGGGGGAATGGCTTCAAACTCAAAGAGGGTAGGGATAGATGGGATTTTGGGAAGAAATTTTTCCCTGTAAGAGTGGGGAGGCCCTGGCACGGGGTGCCCAGAGCAGCTGTGGCTGCCCCTGGAGCCCTGGCAGTGCCCAAGGCCAGGCTGGACGGGGCTGGGAGCAGCCTGGGACAGTGGAAGGTGTCCCTGCCATGGCAGGGGTGGCACTGGATGGGCTTTGAGGTCCCTCCCAACCCAACCCATGCTGGGATTCCATGATCTGCCCTCAGCTCCTTCAAAGAGTCTGTGCCACCTTCTCCCTCTTGCTGGAATTGAAGCAGTGCCAGAACGGGAGAGGGAATTCTTAGTAAAAAGCAAGATTTTGACACTGTCACACTCAGATCTTTCTATAGAATCGCTGTTTTGAAAGCCACTCTTTAATGTGACTTCAGTTAGACTTAAGCAGATGCTTAAAGTTAACCATCTGCTTAATTGCTGATAGGATTAGGATTTAAATAGAGCTCTCCAGTTCTTCCTTACCACAGAGCACCTTTGTTTGTGCTTAATAAAACCCTTATGGCCATGGTTCATTCTAAGGGCTTGATTAGTGCTGGTGACTTCTTGATGTGCTTAAAGATAAGACTCTGATCAGTGTTAGATTGCATCTGGATCTTAATCGTCCTGGAAGCACGGCCCAAAGCCAGGTTCAGCAGTTGACAGGCATGCAAACCAGCCTCCATCCGGGGAAAATGAAACGCCGGGAACCAGCAAAAGGGTGGAATGGATTTCAAACCATCACAACAGACACATCCTCGTTTCTGGGCCCCCGCAGCTGCTTGTTGCTGTGCCACATAAGGAGATCTTTGCTTCTCTGCCCAGACACCTCCAGGCTGGCCATGCCTTGGTGACAGATGAGGAACCAGTGAATTTCTGTGGCCTTAGAGTGATTTAGAACCAGTTAAGGACTTCAGTCTATTTATCTGCATGGTTGTGTTGCTTATAACACCACACATCTATCACTCCTGAGGCTGGGAAAGCCCTGCTGGGCTCTGGGCAAGCTGGGACCCATCCTCCTCTCCAGCCTCTGCATCCTCCTGCAAGGGCCTGGTGACAGGGCAAGGACTGACCCAAAGGCATTTGGTTCCATAGGAAAACAAATGAGATTATTTTTCCTGTGGTTATGCTTGGAGTGTAGCAGCCAAGGGGTTTCTCTCTCTCCTGATTCCTGCTTCTTTTCAGTCTAAAGAACAAGATGGGACAGCCAGGCCCTGGTGGTTCCTAAGGGAAAGCAGTGACCAGGGCTTGGATTTCTGCTCTCCAAGCGGATCTGAGGTCCAGCACCTCTGGACTCACTGGAGAGCCCTTCTGACAGCGATTTCATCCTCAACTTTTTCTCTTTATACTTCCTGGAAGAGGGAAAAACAAGAGGAGGACTTTGCGTTCCCTTTCCTTCTCCTTCCTGCCAACCCCATGGGGTTAAAAGGAACCGTGTGTTACTTCCAAAGGTATTTGCATAATTATCTCTGCACTCGGAATGTGCAAGAGCTGGCTGTGTTCCACCAAAGATTGCATTTAACTAATCCTGCTTTAGAAACCCAGACTATTTATACCTCCTCAAATCAACTCCATCTCCAGAAATGCCCTTTAAAGGACACAATTTGTTCTCTCCTGACCATATGTTTTCCCCGTGAGCTGCACATTCTGGACGTGTTTCCAAAGGTTGCCATCCAGGGCTGCTCCCCCAGCTGCTGTTGTGCAGTGCTGGCTGATGTCAGTCTTGCAGCCTGCTCAGCTGTTGGATTTTTGAGGAAACCAGTCCATATTTATCCAATTACTTTGTGTTTCCGAGGCAGCATGAGGTTCTCAGACACAGAAGGGATCCCAGGCACTCACTGTCAACACCAGCCACGTTTGTGGCCGGGGCTCTGCAGGACTTTCTCTCCCAGACTGAAAGTCCTTGTTCTTTCTCTTCACCTGGATTTCTTCTCGTCCTTTCTCCACTTTTTGCTCCTGATTTATTCTGGAACGTGTGAGGAAAGGCAGCAAGGGGTCAGGTGAAAACAACGAAAATCAGAGCAAATAAAGCAGGAAATGCTACGGAGGGATGCTGAACTCCTGCTCCGGGTGAGTTCAGGCATTCCCATCTGGCTGAGGGGCACCGTGGTTGCTGCTCTCTGGAGCAGAGGAATTGCTGGGAGGGATGCCCATGAACGATGTCTCTTTTCCAGAGCCTCCCACTGCTGAGCCAGCCAGGCTCTGGCAAGAGCAGGAAAAGCTGGAAGTTAACCTTTTGACAAACCTCACACTCCACTGTCCATGAGGAGGAAAAACCATTTCTTCTTCAAGCCAGATACTCAAGAAGGCACCAGCTTCCGTGGAGAGAGAGAGATTTGGAGCTCTCTGTGACCTTTATCTTTACCGCTATGCTGCTGTTTTAAAAAATATCATTTTAAAGCCGATATTGGGAAATATTTTTCTCGTGGCTTTCTGCAAGTGTCCTTTTTCGCTGTGGTGGCTTGAAAACAGAAGCTGCATTTTCCTCATGCCAAGCTCTTCCCTGCAGTTTCCTTTGGCAGTGAGGAGCTGCAGGGATGTGCTGGGAGGGAGACATATGTTGGTGTGTAGGGAGCCCGTGAGTGGGCCCTGTTTCCATGTTCCGTCATGGATACGAGGGCTGTGTGGGAGGAGGAGAATCCACTGTGAATGAGTGTGTGATTTGTGCAGCCTTTCAGCGCAGGAGACAGATTTTTGTGAGTGAACCCCAAGCCCTGTTGTACGAGAACATCCTCCTCACGCTCCCGTTTTCACTCAGGCATTTGAGGGAGAAGGATTATTTTCTGCCTCGCAGCTCACTGGGCCTTGCTGAGTTTTCAGTTCTTTCTTTTTTTTTCTCAGCCATGACCTCCAGAACTTCAGTGCCCGTTGCAGCCAAGTGTTTTCCACCTGCAGGTGGTGGTGAAGCTGTGCCAGGGCAGGGTTGGTTGGATCTCAGGAAAAGGTTCTTCCCCCAGAGGGTGCTGGGCACTGCCCAGGCTCCCCAGGGAACGGGCACGGCCCCGAGGCTGCCAGAGCTCCAGGAGCGTTTGGACACCACTCCCAGGGATGCCCAGGGTGGGGTTGTTGGGGTGTCTGTGCAGGGCCAGGGGTTGGACTGGATGATCCTGGGGGTCCCTTCCAGCTCGGGACATTCTGTGATTCACCTACTTGATTTCTTAGGTTTGGTTTAAGCCTTCATCTCCCATAGCCTTAAAATAAGGAATAAACACAACCCAAGCTGGAAAAACAGGAAGTCAAAAAGCAGAAAAAGCCTGAGCTGGAGTCCCCTGTGCAGTGTTCACTCACACGGCCTTTAGGTACTCAAAGGATATTTTGCAAGTAAAATCCCCGCCTTGAGCACTGCTGAGACAGAGCAGGGAAGGGTCAGGGCTTGTAGCAGAAGCACGAGGCACCAAGGGAAGGATAGGAATTGGGGCAGGGGAAGCACTGGAGCGGTGTCCGGGTGACCCGCACATCCCTCTTGGCACTGCCAGGGGGTTCCTGCAGCCAAATCCAGAGTGCAGATCCTGCTGACGAGCCTGCAGCGGCTCCAGGTCTGAGAAACACCAACCTCCTGCCTGCCCTTGCTGTGCCAGCAACTCCCAGAGCACCCACAGCGCTGGGAGGGTGCTGGGCAGCCCTGGCAGAGTCTGCTGGTGGGGCTGGAACAGCAGGGTCTGCCCAGGGACAGGCCTGGAGGAACCTGAGTTGATCAGAGCCTTTCAAAGTCCCTTCGGTTTCTTGCTCTCCGAAGTTTCCAACACCTCCAGCGTGGTTTTCCAAAGTGTTGAGCTCCAGTGGGCTGCCACAGGCACAGAATCGTGGAGTCATTCAGGTCGGAAAAGACATCCAAGATCCCCAAGTCCATCCACCAGCCCAGCGCCAGCACCTCGTTCACCACTAAACCACATCCTCAAGCACTACATCCACGTGTTTTTTGAATGCTTCCAGGGATGGGGACTCCACCACTTCCTCGGGCAGCCCATTCCAATGCTTGACCACCCTTTCTGTAAAGGAATATTCCCAAATATCCAATCTCAACCTCCCCTGGCCCAGCCTGAGGCCGTTCCCTCTCCTCCTGTCCCTGTTCCCTGCGAGCAGAGCCCGACCCCCCGGCTGCCCCCTCCTGTCAGGGAGTTGTGCAGAGCCACAGGGTCCCCCCTGAGCCTCCTTTTCTCCAGGCTGAGACCCCTCAGTTCCTTCAGCTGCCCCTCACTACCTTGGCTGGGATGGAGAGTGACAAACCCAGGGTTGAACAGGGCTGGGGGAGCTTTTCCAGTCCCCCTCCTCTTATTGTGTGGCCACTGATTCCACCTGCCTTCATTATTTCCCCCCAGGTAAACCAGGAGCTGTTCCAGCTGCCTTTCCTCCCCCCCAGAAAGGGGCGTGATTAATTAGCAGCTGATTTCTGCTTGCAAAATCCTATTAAAAATCCCCTGTGCGATATGAAAAATCTGACCCGAGTTTTCCAGGGCTGTTCCTCAAAAGGAATAAAGCCTGGCAGGTGTGAGCACACCTGTTCTGGGCTCAGGTACAGCCCCCACCCTGCCTGCCACGGGAGTCTGGGAGCTGTTTGTGAGGCTTGGATGGGTGTAGAGGAAAAGCCTTCATGGAAAATAACAGTTCCATAATCAGTGCAGGATTTGGATGGCGTGGGATACTAAAGAACAGGGCCATTCACCGCTTAATGAGGATTAAAATAACTCCTGAATAGCTGCCTTATTCCCTGAGCATCCTGTTCAATGAATGAGTCACAGGATTACAGTTGAAAAATAGGTTGGAACGGTAGAACAAAAACCTGACATAATGAACATCAAACGGAGGGTTTGGGGACAACCTCTCATTTGGCATTTCCAACCCCTCGTGATGACTGACGTGCTGACTCTACCTGCAGCTTAACTCTCGGTTTTGTCTTGTCTGCCCCTTGCCACAGCCCGTTTTTAGGGGTGGGTGTGCTGGGGGAGTGCTGGGCAGGTGCAGGAACACTCTGCAAGCAGGATATTCACAGCACAGAAGTACAAAGCAATTAGCTATTGGCTCGTGTGCACCCAAGGCAGCTGGGGTTTAATGATCTATTAGGCTAAATATTCCTGTGCCCATCACCTCTGAGTCCTGCCTGGGCAGACCTGGCTTAAGAGGGGTCTTGGGCTTCACTTTGCCACTCTCACTGCCCAAAATTGTAGGAAAAGAGTCGGTGCCTGCTCCCCTTCCCTGCTCAGCTCTGCTTGGCCATCCCCATGAGCAGCTGAAGGACGTTTGCTCAAGGCTTCCCCTCTGGAATACAAATTGTGAACAGAAAATGCCGGAGGGGGCCGGTGGGTGATGAACGAGGAGCTTTGTGCTGAAAGTATTTCCATTCTCCTCAGCAGCTTCTGGGCTGCTTCCCTCCCTGCCTTCAGACTCTGCGTTTCCCTCAGTTCCCAAAGCCTGGAGTGGGGTCAGCCCCGGGAAGGGATTTTCTGTTCATTAGCGCAGACATCAAGGAGGTTTCTTGTCATCAGCGCAGCAACTGCTCGTTCCATCCTGCTCTGGAGATCTCAGCTGGGGAAAAAGGCTGGGGCTGGGCAAATGCTGAGGCTGTTGGGAAGACCAGAGGGGCAGAAGGCGAAGAATTGTTTTTCATGGAATCATTTAGGTTGGAAAAGGCCTCTAAGATCAGGGGGTCCAACCACCAACCCATGGCCCCAAATATTTTAAATCCCTTCAGAAATGGGGACTCCCCCACTTCTCTGGGTGCTGATGGCTCCTCTTTAGGCCATTTCTTTTGTCCTGTTGGCTACAGATTTCAGAGCAGCTCCCAGGACTTTAATAAATTCTCTAAAATGAATGCAAAGTACAGCATGACTGTCAGAATGATCATATATCTGTGTTACAGTTACAGATAGATCTGTAATACAGTTGGCATATATTAAAAATATCCTTGCTTTGCAGTTTTCATAAGGAACTTTATTAGGAAAGACAGGCTGGAAAATACGGCATTTTCTTTTCATATTCTGACACTTGATTTTTTTTTTTCCATTATAGAACACAATAAATCAAGTTTTTATTAGTAATATTCCCATATGAAATCCTTGAGACAGAAAAAAACAGGCTCTGGAGAAGACTAAAACCAAGTACCAAAGGAAAGGTTAAATCTATGAAAAAAGGTTGTCTCTCAGGAGGGTCTCCTGGTAGGGAGTGCAATGGGAACTCTTTGGGGGCTATTTAGAGTATTCTTTAACAGTTTTGCACCTTGGTGCAGCCAATTCAGGTGGTGATTGTGGCTTAACCCAGCTGGGAACTCAGTCCCACGCAGCCAGCAGGATGCAGGGGAGAATTGGAAGGCTAAAAGTGAGAAAACTTGTGGAGAGAGACAGTTTAACAAAAGAAATAAAATAACAAATTGTAAATGAACAGGAACGTGTCTCCTGTGCACGTGCTTTCCCCTGTTTGCAGGGGAGTGGGAGCACTGGTTCCCTTTTTTCCAGTGAAACATCTCATTCTTTCTGCTGGTTATTTTATCTGATCGCTCCTCCAGCTGCGCTCAGAAATTTCCTATTGTGGCCTGGCAATTCAGAGCCCTGCGGATCCTTTCTTCCCCTAATGGAGTTTCCTGGTAAATAGCTTTGAACTCAGATCCTTGTCTCAACAATAGATAAGCTTCTGCCTAACTGGCACTCCACAATTAACAGCATTATCTTGTTAAACCTGAAGAGGTGTAGGAAGGCTCAGCCATCATTTTAAAGCGTTTTATTGCTTAGAAAGTGTTTACAAAGGGCTACAGAAGTGGTAAATGAAGCCCAGTGCTGCATTCAGATGCTTGATTAGCTCAGCCACATCAAAATGCCAATAATTCAGGTTCTGACGGGGTTGGATGCCATTGCTTCGGCAGCAGCCTCAAAACACCTGAGGTTTTTAGCGGAGAAATAAGAAGGGAAGGGAAGGAAAGGAAAGAAAATTGGATTGGATTGGATTGGATTGGATTGGATTGGATTGGATTGGATTGGATTGGATTGGATTGGATTTGGGGTGAAATGAAAAGTTGCTCAGAATCAGAAGACGATGGTTCCTATTCGGGTGCAACTGTCCTCAGCGAAGACCCAACTTCCCCCAGGAGTGAGGTTGTGGGAGTAAGTGACCCGTGGGTGTTCGCAGGAGAGAGAAACCTCTGCTGGTTCCCTTCTGGAACAGCTGGTGTGCTCAGGCTGCGTCTGTTCCTGTTCCAAACGCCGGCATTTCACACCTCGAGTGTCCCCATCTCTGCGCCCCCTCCTACCTGGCAGCTCCTGCAGGGATCAGCACGCCCAGAATTTGGGGTTTGGGTGTTTTCCGCGGCTTGATCTGTAAATGAGCTTTGCTGGAGCCATTGCTGGAAGTCCTTGCTCTCCTTAGCGTGACTGCAGCCCACGTCTGGCCGGAGCCCAGAGGGACGGGCACGGGAGCCACAGGCTCCTCTGAAAGTGCGTGGAAGGATGGAGACCTCCTGGGGAAATGCATCTTCCCGAGGCTTGCAGGGCAGAAGTGTCTGTGGAGCAATTCGGTCACGCTCGATGAACTTATCAGCTGCAAATGTCAAGGCGAGGCCGTCGAGAAATAAAACAGGCTCGTTACTCACTACCTGGTTTGCAGCCTCAGAAACAGGCGGAATAACGCATTAATACTGTAATAAACGGGGGGTAAAATAACCGCTGGAATTCGTGCCGGGCAGAGCGTGAAGATGAGGGAGCGATGCGCCCTTGTGGCAGAGGAGGCCACCAGCATCCCGGGCTGCACCCCCGGGAGTGGGGCCAGCGGGGCAAGAACGGGGTCCTGCCCCTCCGGCAGCACTGGGGACGAACATCGGGCAAACCTGTAGGCCACTTATTCGAGGACACTTGAGGTGTCCCTGTGCGCCTGGGTTTCTCTCAAGGTTTGCTCATCTCGTGCCGGCAGCCAGGCTAAAACCCTTTCATTTTGCCATCTGTCTGGGGTATACGGAGTGCCTGGATTCTGGGAGGAGCAGGGAGCAGGTGAAGATGCCCAGTCTGTTGTCACCTGACTAAATAAAATCTGATTTTATTCCTGGTTGCACCCAGACACTCCCCACAGTGATGGAGAGCAGCTCCCACTGAGATAAATGAGCAGCCAACACTCAGAAACAAATCACGGCAACTTAACCTTCTTTTTATTTTTTATGGCCAGGGAGGAATAATTCATATTAAGGATCATGGCCTTAGCAAGGTTTCCAGCAGTTTCTAGCAAAGCAATGCGAGATTAATTAGAGAAGCAGGTTGTTAATGAACCTGGCTGGGGTAGAGGCCACGAGGGCTGAGTGACCATGCAGGGATCAAATATCAGGGGAAGGATGGGCTGATGTGGTTCCGGATTTGGTCTCTTTGTTCCTGGTGGAAAAGGAATTTGCTTATTAAATTTGCAGGTGATATGAAGCTTGCATGACCGTAAGTCTATTAGAGAACAGGATTAGAATTTAAAATGTTCTTGACAAATTGGATAAATAGCCTGAAAATAAATTGATTAAATGGAGAAAAATGAGATGCCTCGGGCTGAAGCAGGAATACTAAAAAGCCTTGTCTGTGTTGGAGAACAATTGGAGAGTTCCTTGGAAAAGCAATAAGGAATCATAAAGGATCACAAACGTCACACGAACCAGGAAAATAAAAATATCTCAAGTTTGTGTGAACAAGAGAAGCTGACTTGGGGCAATCCAGGCTTTCCACTCTGTCCTGGTTAGAAACACATCCTAGACTTGGGAAGGATCCGGGTCAGTCGGAGCACAGGGTGCTGGAATGACAGGGACCCAAGGCAAAGCCAGTTTTATAGGGAGGAACAACAGAAACGGTGTCAGCATGAAGGATAAAGTTAAGGAGCACATTGTAACTGTGGTCTTGAAGAGCTGTGGCAGAAAAAAGGGGGATTCTCTCCACATCCCTGGAAGATGGGAAAGAAGGAACTGGTCTGAAAAGCAGAAAGAAAGACCCAGATCTTCTGGGGAGAAAGTGAGATATCCATGAAAGGTTTAGGAATAGCAGAGTAGGCATTGGTGTAGCCCCCTGCACCAGCAGAGCAGGACATGAAAGGTTCCTAGAGATCTCCTCTCATCCTACACTGCTACAGCTCCATCCATGGTGGAAAGGTCTGGACGAAGAGCTCTTTCCTTACTGGAAACTACAGGTTGTGGAAGTTTATCAGGAGACCCTTATCTGACGATTTCATTACAGTGAGAAGGAGACAGAGTTGTTTTCCACCCCAAAGGGCAGTTCCCAGCCCCAGTTCCTGCAGTGACTCTGCCACGGATGGTTTCCCCCGCACTGGGTGCCTCAGTCTCACAGGATTCCCCCCTCCTGGGCAGGGATCCACAGCCCACGTGCAGCTGTTTAACTGCACGGGGCCGCACCTTTGGCTCCTCTCTGCACCCGCACAGGACGTGCTGGTTGTGGTTGCGCTCACAGCGGCACAGTCTGGGTTTGGGTTGTTGGGGCTCACACCCTGAAAAGCTCCACAGCTCCAGAGCTCCGTGCTGGATGGAGCTGGAGCAGCGGAATGGGGGCCCCAGGAACAGCCCACCCCTGTGGGCACAGCTGGGTGTGCTCCTGTCCGGACGTGTTTCTCACCTGGGCAGAGAACCCTCATTCGCAGGCTCAGCAGAAGGGGAGCAGATTCCCATTACCGTGTTCTCCTCGCATCTGGAATTTTAAGTGAACTGCGTAACAGAATCTTCTGCTTTCTTAAGCATTTCCTTCTCCTTTCTTTAATCACGCTGAGATTTCCTGTGATACTGTGAGCTGTAATTATCATCTGCAGATCAGTGGCAGTGCTAAGCTGGTTCTTAAAGGGATTTTTTTTTTTTTCTGTGAATTTCAGATGACCAAGAACAAAATTATAATCACCTGATACTAAACAGTGCCACCCAGACACCTACACATGGTAAGAGAAAGCAAAGAGCAAAATTACACACGTTGTAACTTTCCTCTGCCAGCCAGTAACGTTTACTGGCACCAAAGTGTGTTTGATGTTAATGGAAATACTCCTCTGGCGATGCTGCATGGCTGATGTTCCCATCAACGTTAAACACAGGACCATATTTTCAGTGGTGTGCACAGGGAAATATGGCCCAGTCTTTTTCACTGATCAACTTTGTGTCTAATTCCAAGATACTTCTTTGTTTCCCACTTCGTTTCCTCCATCTCGTCCCAGCCTGGAGATGTTTCTTCGTTTCCTCCTTGGCCAGAACCTGCCTCTCTCTGCTCAGGCCTGTCCCCCAGCCCTTCTGTCCCCTCCTTTGGGTTTCCCTGAGCAGCAGTGGAGCCTGGGCTGTGTCCCCCCTCCCTCGGAGCCGCCACGGACCAGTCAAACCCCGGCAGCTCCTGCTCCATCCAACCCCCGGCCAGTCCCTGCCACCCAAACCCCCGTTCCCCAGTCTCTGTGCAATCAGACCAGTTTCTGATTGATCCCTCAGGTCCCCTCTGCTTTCTTCCCTCTTCTGCTGCTGCCTTGTCTTGGTCCTGTCTGTGTCCCTCCCTGCATCCTTTGCCTTTGGAATGTGATCCATTCCTCCAGTGGCTGCAGCTGGGATGTTCCTTGCTGGAAGCACTCGGTAAATCTCATCTCGAACACTTCTGGCAGCGCTGAATCTCTGTGTTTGTTACTCTTTTTGTCCTGGCGTTTGTTTTGAATTCTGAAACCTCATCCTGGCTATTCTGGAGCTGATTTACTGTGAGTTGTGTTCATGTGTAGAAATCTCCCTGCTGCTAAGGAGGGTGGGAGAACAATTGCCCTTGGAAAGATCACCCAAAAACCTTCGGGGTTTCTCCTTCCCAGGGGAGGCACACAGCTCTTCAGCCTGCAAGCTGCCTCCATGGTAAAACTGTGTTATTAGGGCTTCATTTTCTGTCTTCCAAAAACTCCAGGAGGAGCAGTGTCAGCTCTAAACTCATCAGTGCCACAGCAGTATTTATTGAGCCCGAGCTGACAGTGTTCCCGTGTTCCTCAGACTCCTTATTCTGTTTACTTTTTCACCTTCCTGCGGAAAAAAAAAAGAAGACAACAGAGAAATAGGGCTGAAATTGTGTTTTCTTCTCTTTGGTCTTGCTACTCGTTCTTAAAATCCAGCCCCTGCTGGGCTCTGAGCTGCCCCAGGGGAGTGCCCTTAACCCATGTCTGCCCAGGAGCTTTAATGCAGCCCCAGCACCAGGGTCCCATTGCATCCAAGAACTCCAGGGAATGTGCTAAAACAATTAAACTTCCCTCTGGCCCTAACAGATGCTTTGCTTTTTCATGTACTTAAGAGACAAAAAAAACAAAGGCAGATACACTCATGATCTTGGATTCCTTGTGCTTCCTGTGTCTTAATAATGCGTTTTTTCCGAGTGACTTGGATGAGCTGACTACAGATCACTGCGTGATTCAGAGGTCCATCTTTTCCCCGAGTTCTCCATATGGCCACGGGTGCTTTTGTTCCTTACATTAGTGCGTGCTGCTGCTGGGGAGCCACTGCTTGGCGAGTCCGAAATGATATTTGGACTTCTCAAGTAAGACATCAGAAGAGCTTGCAGGATTCAGAATTACTGCTGAAACTGTGACCAAGGTTTAATTTAATTCCCTCCCCGGCTGGGGCACGGGGTGCATTTTCTGTGTGGTTATGCAGATTTGGAGGTAGACAGGAGCACTGTGTCCACCCGCTGGTCCCTCAGCCCATCCCTGGCACCCCCCGGTGCTGTGACAGCCTCTGAAGGCAGCAGAGCGAGGGCCTTGCAGGTGGCCTGGGCTCAGTTCACTCCTCAGTGCAGTAAAAGAGCAGCTGAAGGTTCTCAGGACGCCAGCCTGAGCCGGCAGGGCAGTGGCTGTGGGTGACATGCGGCCAAAACTCCCTCCCGTGCCTGGAGCAGCTCCCCAGGGTCTCACCCCCCAGGGATTCACTCCGTGGGTGTGTGGAGTGAGCTGGGAACCTGGAATTCCTGTCAGGATGAAAGCTCAGCTGCAGCGGGCTGGTCTCTTCTCAGGTCTTCTGCCTTCACCTGTAATTCCCTGAGTCTCCAAGCTCCCTCCATCCTGGGGCTGGGCAGCCGAGGATTCCCACACCCAGCTGTGCAGACCCCGAGCCCGGGGCCCTGCAGGAGAGCTCCTCGCGGAGGAGGAAGGAAAGCCAAGTTCCCTTTGCCCTTCCTGCACTGGCTGGGCCTTCGGAAAAGCAGAGCCAAAGGCATTAACCCAGCTGTTTTCCCAAAGGTCTTGGGAATCACAGCAGGATCTCAGCATCCGGGAGTGATCCAGATGTGCAGCGGGGCAGCTGCTGCACTGTTTTGGGGATCATAACAGGATCTCAGTGTCCAGGAGTGATCCAGATGTGCAGCAGGGCAGTTGTTCCCTGTTTTGGGAATCATAACAGGATCTCAGCATCCGGGAGTGATCCAGATGTGCAGCGGGGCAGCTGCTGCACTGTTTTGGGGATCATAACAGGATCTCGGTGTGCAGGAGTGATCCAGCTGTGCACTGGGGCAGCTGTGCCACCAGACAGCGTTCTGGGCAGACCCTGCTGCAGCCCTGGCAGGGCCGTGGTTCAGCTGAGCAAGGCAGAGGGCGGCCAGCATCTGTTTCCATGGCAGGCGCTCTCCAGCTCCTCATGTCCTGCTGCCTTCAGCTGCCACAAAGAAACAAATCCCAGGGGATCGGAGCAATCCACGCTCACAAGGAATGAGGAGAACAAAGACAAAGCAGGTTTGACCTTAGGTCTTGGAGCTGTTCTGCTCCAGCTGCAGGTTCCCAGGGTTAAACCCCCAGGGACTCCGGGTTAACCTGGCAGGGAGTGGCACTTTTGGGGCACAGCTTTTCAGTGCAAAGGTGGTGCCCACCACAGAGCTGGGATTACCCTGAGCCCTTCCCGTGCAGGAAGGAATAACCGCTCATTAACGGGGGGGTCACAGTCACTCTGTTCTGCCAGGCTGCTCTCACCTCGTTGGCACAGAGCTGTGAGGGGGAATCTCCCTTCCCTCCCTGCCTGACTGGCACAGAGGGCTGGAACGGGTGCTGGAAAACCTGATATCTTGGGCGAGACAATTCCCAGCGGGATCAGGAGAAGTGACCACAGGCAGGTGGGTCACAGGAAGCATCCAAGGCCAGGTTGGACGGGGCTTGGAGCCCCTGGAAGGTGTCCCTGCCCACGGCAGGGGTGGCACCGGATGAGCTTTAAGGTCCATTCCAGCCCAGCCCATCCTGGGACTCCACAGTTCCACGACTCTCCCAGCCCAGCTGCAATCCCAGGATTTCAGTTCTGCTGTTGTTGAGGGCTCTGAATTAACTCCGACTCGGAGCATGCCACGTCTTCCAGAAATCCCTTGGTTTTTTTCCTGCTGCCAGACTATTCCTGCCCCTAATTCCCTCCCAGGACACCAAATGTCCCATTGCAGAGCTACCTGCAGCCCTTCAGAAACCTCAGCCTGAATTCTGCTTTCAGTGACAGACTTTAGACCCCAATTCCACTGAAATCAGAGTTTTCACGTGGATTTCCTTAACTCTAGACTTTATTTCTACCTCAGCTGCAGATTTGAGCTGCAAATGAAGAACTCTACAGCAGTTTTAGGAAATGTAGTGATTTGTATGTAAAATGTGAGTGGGAGGGAGCAAGTATTAGGCTCTAAGCACAACCAAGTTTTACATATGAAATGCAGCTAAATCTTTTGATACATTAATTTATCTTGCTTAGATATTCAGCCTTCACACAAAATAAGCACATAAAATGATTTTCCCATAAAAACATTAAAATATGAAGGAAAAGACTGAGCTGGGGGCACAAAAGAGAACTGAGCATCAGCTATAACAGAAATACTCACTGACTGCCTGGGCTCAGTTTCTGTACAGCTTATTGCTTTATTTTTTACTGCTGCTGAAGTTTCATGTCATTATATTTAGTGCATATATAATTATCCTAACCTAAAGAGCACCTAATAAACATTTTTTTTTTACATCTTTATAAATACCAAGCGCATTTCCAAATAATATGGTGAGAAGGAAGTTCATATCACTGATTTTTATGTCAGTTAATTGCATTTGACAATCAAAAAGTACTTGGTAAACCACCATGAGCAGCCAATTACCTCAAGGTTTTAATTTGGCCAAGTGTTTTTCCATGGATGTTGCCTGGGATTGCTCTGATGGAGGCAAATTTCATTTTATAGCTGTACTTGTGTGAGCTTTTATCAGATTCCTCTGTATGTACTCATGTAGGTGTGCGTCTTTTTTTATATTTCTCCTTTCTTTCTTTCTTTCTTTCTTTCTTTCTTTCTTTCTTTCTTTTCTTTCTTTCTTTCTTTCTTTCTTTCTTTCTTTCTTTCTTTCTTTCTTTCTTTTTTCTTTCTTTCTTTCTTTCTTTCT